>PPHD01009984.1:0-14644 GCA_002909625.1 Bambusicola thoracicus | reverse complement strand
GGGGAAGAAAAACAGAAAAACAGAAAACAGAAAAAAGCTGATAACAGTTCCTCGTAATCTCCAGAAAATGTCCCATACTACAAAGAATGACAGAAGGCTACCTAAAAATGTTAAATCCTTTCAAAACATGGCTGCTTTCTTATTGCAATAAAAATGATTTGGACGTAGCGTTGGTCTACTAAAGTAATAGATATTTGCCACTGGGACAATGGCAGAGCATATGAATTTTGGTAGAGATTCCATTTTACATTTACTTGGGAAGCTCAGCAGATAAACGTAAGTTGCTCAGAAAGTAATGCCACCTATTTATTTCCATGGAAACTACAACAGCTACAAAGAGCACAATGACACTAATTGATAGAGCAAATTCTCAGCTACAAAACATCATTTTTCAGAATAGTCATCACTATTATCCAATTTATGCAGATGAACTGATTGAGACACACTTCATTTCAAGATGTGACAGCTGTGCATGGCCATCTAGAGTGTGGCTTGGCTTTTACATCATTGTCACCACTGCTGAAATGCACCACTCACTGCCTCACTGTGCTCACATCCACTGCTGAGTCTCCATAAACATTCAGCAAGCACTGATGAATATCAATGTATGCCATTTTTAATGCACAGAGGAATTCAGTGGCACACCTTCGCTTCATGCACACTTCCATGTCAGATGCCATTTTAACAGACTGCCCCTCTGCTGCCATCTGTCATACAGCAACAAAATGTGACACAGCGTTGGCAAAAGGTTCAGCCTTTACTACCATACCACCAATGTCTGATATTGTGGGACAACATAATAAAATAGGAGGCATTGCTTTTGGAGCAGTCCTCATAGAAGTTTATATCTTCGACTGAATGTAGAGTTTTGTAAAAGAAGTATTAAGAATTCTATTAATGAATTGGGAATAGTAATGTTTGCAGGTGAAAGTAGCAGGAGAAATGACAGAGGAAGGACTAAAAGAGTGTCTTTCGTTGATCCCTAAACAAGAAGATGATTAACAGCAGCGGCAACCCACTGCTGATGGTTATCAGGCCAGAAGACCTGCATTCCAACATGGCTACAGCAGAGCAGACTTATCAGCAGATCTGCAGTGTCAGGGCCCTGAGGATGCTACCAAGCCTTAAAGGACGTGGCCAACTTTATCAGGGACTTTCCAACCAACAGCAGCAGAGGCTGTTGAGCTCTATTTCAGCCAAGTCCTGGGCATTTGCTTTCTGTCTGAGCTGCATTGGTAGAGTGCTGGTCTTTAGCTCAGCTACAGCTGTGCAGGTCTATGGAGACCCTTGATCTTGCATTCTACATGTGTACTAGCTTAGTCTTGAATCTGCAGCATTGCTACAGCATTGTCTCATGCTTTGGATTCTTGGGTGGGCTTGAATACCATCTCCAGGCCTGACCTGCTTACATTGCTCAGATACTGCTGGCCTGTTCCTTACTTGGCTCCTAAGACCTTCTCCACTGGGGAGTAGCCTTGCTTTTCCTACCACATGACATGGTCTGGCAGCAGGAATATGATAATGAGATTTCAGCATGTATGTGCATTTTCTTCCTTTTCAATCAGCAGGGAGACAGACCATAACCCTGAAGAGATCCCAAATAGGAAAACATAGGTGATAAGTAACAAGTCTGAAGACTTAAGAATGCTGCAGTAAGCAAGCTTCTTGCTAGTATTAATGCTGACTCCTATTGGACCTGTCCAAAAAAGAAGCCGAAGTAAAACTCCTGGCATAGCCAAACAAAGGATGCAGAGAAAACAGTAATTTTTTTGCATCCTCTGTGTTACACTCAGGCGATTCTGGTCAATCCACCCTGATGCGCACATCTTTGGTGTCTGAAATATAAGAGAATGAGTGTGAGTGAAACAACCAGTTAAAAAATAACCTTTCCCTTCCACAACATTCATAGTAAGTTTAGTTATTTCCTGTACTAATACCTTGCATTAGTTAGATTATGTATTTGAAAAATAGCTAAATCATCTCAGTTCCTGGGTGCTTCATTGAGTTAAGAGTAAGGCAGTGATGTGTGTCGTAATTAATCAAGCAATTAATTCTTGAACATCTGCTGCTGAATGTGCTCTGTTAGATTGGCCTGCCCTGATTTGCCCTACTGATAGTTAAACAGTATGACATGTGCTTTATCTCCAACACTGGAATGTTTCTTTGCCTAGCAGTATCAAACTGTTCCTGCTGGCTGGCTCATTAACTTGTATGAATAATGTCCTCTCTCCATGATAACAACTGTAGTGCTTTTCTGTGGCCACAACATCTCATGCTGCTAGCCAATGTAGGTCATGTCTCTTTTGCAGACCCTGTTGTTACTTGATATTGGATTTGGTGCACGTCAGTGAGAGATCAGACCTGGTGTCCTGCTTTCATTCTTTCAAAGGGTGACTGCAGGGTATTAACATGCTGATCTCCCAGTCGGAGTGATGGTAGGCCCACACTGCATGTAACAGCAAGGTAATGGTGATACAGCCACAACGGCCTCCCTTTTGGAGCTGAAACTGAGCTGGTGTTTGTGTAGGGGGCCACAAGCAATGGTGGGATACAGCAAGTAGGAAAAAAGCAATGTTTCATCTTATTTATTTCTCTCCAGCAATTTCATAAATGGTTTTATGTAAAGACATAACATAGGCAGAGCCTTCCCAGTGAACATATGGCAATGTCATTAGCTTGCAGGAAGAGGAGAGATGGAGAAGGAAAGTGTGATCGCATTTGGGGTGGAACACAATGTGGAAGACAGGTTACATCGTGTGTATTTTCTCTGATTAGTTTGGAGATTGTTCTGAAAGACTAATGGGTGCCACTGAGGATTCTGACTACTTTCTGGCAGCAGTTACCATCTATTTGCATAACAAAGAGCCTCAGCTGCTTATTGAAGACAGAGAAAGCCCTTAAGAAGATGAAAGATGCTGACAAGAGGCTTCTAGAGGACAAAAGACTTTCTAGTTATCTTGGCACAAGACTGGCTTAGTGAGGATCCAATAATCATCATCACAGGATTTTAGGGGGAACTTTGTAGGAGATTAGTAAAAACTCTGAAAGAGAACAGGAACAGGGTTGGATAAAACCCACCTGTGTCTCAGTACAGAATTCACAATACAAGCAGCTCACAAGGCTGTGTAGTCCTGAGACTATGGGCCTCCTCCCCTGGATAACCCCGGGCCAAGGTTGGGCAAAAATCCAACCATAAGCTAGAATAGAAGAAAGGAAGATGTAGCCATTAGGTAACTCTTGAAGAATCTACTGACAACAGAGTATGAACAGGGCATCGAAAAGATAAGAGTACCACAAAACAAAGCAAGGAAGTAAAACTGATAAGCTCATGACTTTTGACTCATATGAAGAGAATCTTCAAGGGAACAGACCCTGGGAAAGAGTAGGGGGGAGCAGAGGATGAGGTCACCTGTTATGCGATAACAGCTATGAGTTAACAAGGTATGTATGTGTAGAAAACCTAAGTTTGTGACTCTACCTGTCTGGTAGTAGCCCAGCATATGTACTCATGATTATTTGAATAAAGGAAGAACCTAAGGTGCCTGTCTGACTCTCTGAAACTCTTCAACACTCCCACATAGAAACGTTCTGCTTCCCTTGAATGCCTGTGTCGGATTCATTCACAAAGGGGCTAGAAACATTCAGTTCGTTTCTCTAGGAATAAGTAACACGATCCCCAATTTCCATAAGCAACCATCAGCTGGTAGTTTTGTATCTAGCTATGTGAATCAGCACAGGCAGGGCACAGAAAAGCACAGAACCATGGGTGAAATACAATGGTTACCTCTCCAGCTGGAGGATCACTGAAGAAGCACCCCAGCAGAGGGACACAAGCAGAGACACAGGCACTGCTAAGCTTGGTCTGTGTAGAGGGATGTCTGCCCCTGCTGTTTACTTCTGTTTTTCAAGGGTTTGCTCAGGCATGGTTTACTACCGTGCTTTAATCTTCACTGTGCTTTGATCTTCTTCATATCAAGGCAGGGAACTCAAGCATGTCCAACAGGGTACCTCAAAGTCTATCGCATGCCTGTGTTACCTATACACAGATGTTCTACAACAATGGTATTTTCCTACCCGACCACTCTCCAGGCTTTAAGTCATGCTAGCTACAGGACACTTGAGCAGGCTTGCAATCCTCCTCACCAAGTTTGTGTTCTGAACTACACTAGCAAAAGACAGTATATTCTGAAATGACAGTGTGACAGCTGTCATCTCAGGAGTGGGGTGCACTGCAGACTTGTAGATTTTACTTCAACATTTGCATTGGGAGTAGATGTGTAGAACCGCTCTGTAGTGGAAATGCTAAGTCATGGCTTGAACCAGTGACTGAGCACCTGGTGGGAAGGCAGGGCCAACCCAGGGGAGATCAGGTGCATGCAGTGCACCTGAACGACTGGAAGGAGCCAGGATACACCCCTTCCCAGGCCTCATTTAAGGGTTGGCAGCGGAGGTCTAGAGGCTTCCTAGTTTTGCAAGTGTAGGCATAGTGTGTGTCTATGGTTCTTTTACGAAAGAGAATATCTTATCCTGTTCCTCAAAAGTTTGTGGATGACGAGAGATAGCAGCTGTGAAACCTTTGGAGGTAAATGTAGGTATGCTGTGTGGCTTGCAAGCACAAGCAAGGGAGTGCTGCTCAGAGCGCATGTGAAGGAAATGTTAATGGGAAAAGGACATACTAGGTTATTGCCAGGAACTGTGCATGTAAAAAATGTAAAGATAATTGAATAGTTTGAGTAGTGCCAAGGCTTTCAAATGAGTTAAAACTTGGAGGGTGTATCACATAGATATTAGAAGTAAGGTGGGGGGGTAATTGGGGCAGTGGAGATTTATTAAGAGCATTGCAGAGCAACAAGGAAGAGAGTGCTTAAGAAAAATCTGAGGAGCTACTATTGATCAACTGCAATCTTGGTAACAATCGTTTCTTTATTCTGCTCTTTGTTCTTAATTTGGAGGCTAAGATGACAAACTTGGAAGTCACTGCAAAAAAAAGTTCTATTCTTTAACTAAAACTGGCAAAAATGAAACTTTCAACAAGTTCACAAGGGATTGCAGAGCTACTGCTGGTAAGTTTTCTGTTGGCTGACCAAGTCAGCAATAAAAGATCTGCATGTGAAAGAGAAACAGGCCCTTCAGCTTTACAGCCTCTCCAAGGAGAGCATCCATCAGGAGTTTCTGTGCTTGTCTCTTATCTCCGATTCATCACAAGAACATTTCTTCAGTTTAGGTTAAGCTTAACCTTCTGAGACTTCCAGCCTGGACTGTCCTTGTTTTCCCCTTCAAAATCCCATTAGCCCATGTGTGTAATATAATAGTGATAAATTGCACAGATATCAATCGTACCCGTAGACTGATTTCTGCTGTTTAGCAGGCTCCACGTTAGTTATATAGAGTTGCACAATAATGAAACTGCCACAAGAAGAATCTATTTCAATTGACTTCCTCTTTGGAGGAGTGAGGATGGGGATGTGAGCAAATGAAAAAATTAACTAAACGTAGCTTGCCAAAAACAAACCACAAAAGAACAAAATGAGAAATGGCTACTTCTCCTTTAGAGCACGTTCTGCCAAAGTCACTTGGAAAAGTCTGATCTTATGACTTTGGAACCCCCAACAAACTTCCTGACGCTGCGTTGTCTGCTGCCTAGTTTTATCCTGTGCAGAGCCACGCCACCTACTACACTACTTTTGACTAAAATAATGGAAAACACATTTTCTTCCTATTCTTAAGTTATTGGTTTATATAATTTGTATTTAGATGTTCTCCCATTTACCACGTGGCAATGGGATAACCTTCCAGTTGGAAAGCAAGTCTAATTTGCTAGCTAGAGCTTACCTAAGTGCAATTAAGTGGCATTTGTTATGAGCACAATGAGAGGAGTAGGTGAAGTTGGAGCGGTTCTATTCACCCATCAAAATAAAATTGTTTTCCTTTCCTGAAAATAGTTTTGCAAGGTGAATTGAATATTTCAGTTTATCCTTTTGTCTCAAGTCTGTTAATTGCTTTCTAAACCGTGGTTACTGTACGTAAAAACTTTAAAAGATGTGGACTAATTTTTCCATTGTGTTCTGTACTCTGTGTCATTCTGAATCAAACAACTGATGCCTGAGAATGCGGAGAAGAACTGAGTTTTATTGGTTGTCTGAACTCGATCATATGAGCAAACTAATGTGAGTTAGTGCTGAGAGTCCATGTCCTAATGTACTGTGTTCACTGTAATATCAGGGTGGATTCTTAGCCTCTTTTTCTGGCTCAGAAGTGCTTTATTTTGCCCGTTGCCATGTGCTACAAGAAAAGGTTGTGCAGTGAACATTCTGCTTTATCATTTGTCACTGTAGCTTGAAGTAGCTATTAATAAAATTACACAGCTTAACAAAAAACGATCTTCCTTCCCCAGTCTGTGTTCCATTTTTAGGTACGGAACCCAGGGATGTGTTTGCTGCCTCTGCCTCATCTAGTGTCACCAGTCAGCACAATGTAAGAATGCAAAAATAGACAAGATCTGTATAATTCTCAGTATCTAATCTCCCTGTCTTGTGGCTTATTTACTAATATCTAGAATAAAGTTTTATGAAAGGAGTAAAAACGTGCAGCACTGCTCAGGAATTTGTAGTTTTCCAGTTGTGGCATACATGGGGTTTGTATGTGTGAGCAGAAAATATAACCAGTGTAAAACCATTTGCTAGCCTTGTACTGGTGGGTCTTTCTCTTTGTGTAGAATTGCAGGAAGTGGTTAGCTCTGGTTATCTATTGCCTTTTGCTTACGAGTAAACTGCTGTAACTGACAAATCATAGCACCAGGAATCAGAGCTACTAACAGGTGCTGCATGCTATGTAAAGAATAGAGGTGTAAATGAGCGTACTGTGTTTTTCACATCAGTAGATCTGATTGAATAAAAATGAAAGTGATGTACAAGCTGATAATTCAAAAGCAAGAACTCACAAGAGTTGAGCATAAACTTACAGAATGGCTTTTATGAGGGCTGCTCTGAAAATAATGCCTCTTATTTTATTATGTTGGCCCACGATGTCAGAGGTTGATGTTGGTGGTATGGCAGTAGAGGCTGAACCTTCCCACCAGCATTCCATTACATGTTGCTGTGTGACATGGCAGCAGAGGGGCAGTTAGACAAAATGGCATCTGACATGGAAGTGTGTATGAAACAAAGGTGCGCCATTGACTTCTTCCATGCGGAAGAAATGGCATACAGTGATATTCATCAATGCTTGCTGAACGTTTACAGACACCCAACTGTAGATGTGAGCACAGTGAGGCAGTGGGTGGTGCATTTCAGCATTGGTGACCATGATACTGGGTCACTCCTGCTGGTGCAGATTTTTACAACTGTGACTTGCAGGCTCTTGCTCATCGCTGGTGAAAATGCACAGCTAGTGGTGGTGACTATATAAAAAATAGTGTTTTGTAGTTGGGAATGTTCTCTAGTAAATAGTGTTACTGTGCTCTCTGTACTTATTGATGATTCCTTGGAAATAATGGGAGGCAGTACTTTCCAAGCAACCTACGTATTTCAGTCAGTGTTACTAACTGGATTTCTGTTGTGGTGATAGTAGGACTACAGTGATTTATACTGACAGTAATTACTTCTGCATTTATGAATGAAAGAGGAAGCAAGTAGTGTATACTTCTATTATAAGCATCACTAAAATCTTGCTTAATATTTCAGAAGGTCATGTTGGCACACGAACTTACCGTTTACACTTGTACACTGTGAGCTTCCACAGTGTTGCTTTGCCAATGTTACACCTAGTTTTTGCTGTGGGATGGAGCTCTTGAATCATGGAATTTCACACACCGGTTTTGCTACTGTGACCTCATCATGAGGATAAATATGGAAATCTAGCATTAACAGCGTAATAACCATATAAATTCATCTGAGTGGAGAAATTAGCACACCGGTGGTGGTGGCAGGGCAACACCAATTAAAGTGAAGGGTACATCCCTGACTGTGACTGGAAGTTTATTCAGAATACCTCTTTTCCCACTGAAAAGAGAATCATTTCATCCATGGCTTGTTCAGTGCGTATGAAGTACCAGTGTAATGTATAGTTCAAAGCTGTTTGCTGCATCTGTGCAGAATATATATGCATATGTGTTTGGTAAAGTTTTACTGTCCTTGTCTGTTTTTCACAGTCATTTTGCATCCATGAGGCAATACTGCTCCTGATGTGACACAAGAACTGTGTCTGAATGAGTTTGAGCCACCCACCAGGCGCACTTCCTTTATCTTCCTTTATCTTCCAGATTCAGATCTTCTGTCAGAAAGTAGGTCTTGGTGCACAAACTTGCAGGTCCAGAAATTGTCTAAAAGGAGACACCTTTATTCAGAAGACAGATGTTTTCAAATAAAAAGGCAGAGAAAAAAATGTACATGATCTGAGGGATTCTGTTTGTTTGTTTCATAATTTCATATCTTCTGGCTTTTTTTTTGCTTAGAAAGAATGCCTTTTACTTTTAAAATTATTATTCGCATAATATTCAATAAACATTATCAAGACAGGATATTAGGAAAATTCTCTGAAAGAGTGGTGATGCACTGAAACGTGATGCTTGTTTCCATGGGAGGTGGTGGAGTCACTGTCCCTGAAGGTGTTTAAGAAACACGTAGGTGTGGCACTGAGACACATGGGTTAGTGGGCAGTATTGGTGGTAGGTAGACAGACTGGATGATCTTAGCGGTCTTTTCCAACCTTAATGATTATGTGATTCTGTGCATTTGAGAGTGAATGATTGTGTGAAGTCATAAGGAAAATACAGGTGTGAAATTAAGGAAACACTGGAGCATGAAAAATCACTGTAATGAAACATCTCTGCATGAGCAATAGAATTTTATCAGTAACACGATTTGAAGATATCTTTATTTTCAATAAAAAGTACCAACAACATGCTTTTCTTTCCACATAGCTCCATGTCACATGATATTATGGTGGACAGGCACATTTTAGATGATCCAAGGTGTGTCATAAAAGGCTACTTGGTTAACATATTAATTATTTCTTATTAAGTATTACCCACAACCCCACAACTGCTCTGGGGCTAAGGAGTAAATTCTTCAGTTTGAGTGAGAATTTGTGTACAAGCTGGTGTCCAGGAAAGAGCAGCCTTGTCTAAAATGCTGTTGTTCAATTCGTTTATCAATTAAACTTATAACGCTTAGCAAAATGTTTCACTTCTCATGACAATGGTAATAAAAGACTCTTAAATGGGATATGAGCAACCGTGGTGAGACCAAAGGCTGTTAACTTACTTTGCCCTGCTGAACAGTATTTGGCACAAGGGTGCTTTTATTTCATTATTTCTTAGTGACACAGCTTTACTGGCTAAAACTCATAAGCCTTGACTGCACCATGGGCAAAGAGATTGTGCAAGCATAGTTCTGACCCTTGAGGAAACTGAAGCTATTCAACTAACCATGGTTCTTTCCTTCCTCAGTAGTACTGCTTTATGATCTTGCTTTTTCCTGATGATGACTTGGTGGAGAACGAGAACATGAGTATAACTTTGCTATCAGGTGAAAAGGCTGTGGACGAAGGGCTGTGAGCTGGAACGTGTCCTTGGTTAGTAAGGAGTGTATTGTGTTAATGGTATCACCCCTTGGACTGGGATGAGCTAGTGGCTTTTTGTTGCTCTACCAGGCTGAGTTGTGTATGGGCGAGGTGTAATGCCCTATGTTGTCCAAAAGGAGGGAAATGAAATGTTGCACTGTGGCAGTTATTGTGGGAAAGATGTCAGCAGTTGTTCAGAGAGCTGTAACAAGTTTAGGACACTTTGCAGCTTGTCCACAGAGAGAACAAAACATGGAAGGTGGCATAGAGGGAGAGGATAATTATAGATGGGAGTATTTAGTGCAACACCAGCTTGAGTTGAGGTGAGGAAGAATGGCTAGCTGGTGACTTATACAACTGCAGATCAAATGGGAATTACAAGGGGAAGGATTGTATTATATCTATCTAGAAAGGCCCAATTTTGAAACAGAAAACAATCTTGACTGATGTGAAGACCTTGAAGTTTTCCACTATATTTAAGAAGTTACAGCTGTCAGGCTAAGTCCTCAGGGACTGGAAAAAGGGAAATATCACTCCCATTTTCAAGAGAGGGAGAAAGGAAGACCTGGAGATCAGGTCCAGATCCTCTTAGAAATGATTTTAAGGCACAGGCAAGATGAGGAGGTGATATGAGACAGACATCATGCTCCAGCAAGGGCAGATCATGCCTGACCAATCTGGTGGCCTCTGTGATGGAGTGATAGTTTCAGGACAAAAAGAGGGCAACTGATGTTATCTACCTGGACTTGTGCAAGGCTTTTGATACAGTCCGGCGCCACATCCTTATCTCTAAATTGGCGAGATATGAAGGATGGAGTACTTGATGAATCATGAATTGATTAGAAGGTTTCAGCCAGAGGGTGGTTGTCAACAGCTCTGTGTCCAGGTGGAAGCTGATCACAAGTGGTGTACCCCAGGGATCTGTCCTGGGACTAGCTTCCAGAATCTTTGGTTGTTTTTGTAGGAATTTTTCAGAATTGCATATACATGATGAAATAATTTTGGGAAATAATGTTTCTTTCTTGAACTTTGAATGTTCCAGATTCTTTAGGGTACAGACATAAAAAGAACAGTTAGGTACAGCAATATTGTTCACCGGAACGGAATGAAGACATGAAGGCACCAAGATGGAAGTGATACCAGGTATGGGAGAGAATATATGTATTAAATAAGATATTTGAAACTTTCAAAGGGAGGAGATGCATGTAATGGAGACAGTCAAAATATTTATAATGATCTTCCCTTTGGTAAGAAGGGGATACTGTCTGTGTTTAATCAACATGAATGTAGTCTCCTCTGATTGAGTACCGCTGATACTAAAACATGGATATATCAACAATTTGTATTATCTGATTAATCAAGGACAATTGTTCTCCTCACAAAGGTTAGTGGGAAGTTGACAAGAGGAAAACAGTCCAGCTTGTCCTTAGGTGGCATGAGATCATACGTAGATTAAAAAATGGTACTCCACTTAAAGCAACAACCAAGAGTCATATAGGACACCAAGCAACCCCTTGCAAGTAGCCAAATCATGCTTGTTTAACCTTATGGATATGTAGGTAGTAGGTGTTTATTCTGTACTAGATAGGCAGAGTACATACATTATATAGCCTCTGTAAATATGGTGAAGAAACTTGCATTGGCGTGTTTGACTTGTGGAAACTTCCACTGGCACCCAGGACTGAACAAAAAGTAGTATCTCTCCTGAGTGTGTGGGAATTGGCTCATTGCACACCGGGGAATGAATTTACGGATAACAGAAGCAGTGCTCGGTGCAGCTTTTAAATTAAATATTCCTTTGTCAGGTTAACTCAATCAGTTTTTGTTGCTGTCATTCTGATTTTTGTACCTGCAGCAGTCATTGTAGCTTATGTGATGCATAAATATCTCTTTGTAGCCCAGTGTATGGGAACTGTTGAGTCATGGCATGAACCACTCATTGATCACCTGAGGCAAGGACTGTGTCAGCTGTGGGAGCACAGGTGAAGGCAATTCTTTCCCTGCCCTCCTAGGCCCCATTTAAGGGTTGACTGCTACTGGGGAAGGATCTCCTTCAGATCCTTCCTTTGTGGAGCTTTTCATTGTGAGCCAGTCTTTGGATACAGGTGGGTGCTCCTTCTCTGTTTATCCCTTTGCTATCTCACTACAATAATCTTGACAACTGTATTTTGTTGACTGTACACCCAGTAAACACAGTGATTCTTTCACAAGCTACAGAAGACATACTTGGTGTCAAGATAATAATGTAGGTCTCATGACTTGTAATGCTTTACCTGTACTGGTTGAGATCTGATGAGAGTTCAAGATGTATAGCATTTTTCTAATCACCAGTTGTCTACTGCATGCTTTGTTGTAGGTTTCTTGGCTTTATATGACTGTGCACTTTAACCCCGGTTTTTAAACAGATTCTAGTAACAAGTGTTTATGCTAACTGCAATGAACTATTTACAATGTTAGCTTAAAGATGTATGGGGGAACATACATGTGGGGTAACAGGCCTTGGAAGGGGGCACACAGGAGAGTGCTAAAACTGGTCAGCATTGCCTGATTGCTCATTGTTAAAGGAATACAAACCTGGGAGCAGAGCAAAGCTAATTTTAGGGGTAACAAAGAGAAAAAGGAAAGAGCATCCATCAGAATTAAAACTGTGACGTACTCTCTGCAATAGAGGGGAGATAGAGAGTCTGTCTTTGCAATGACTGTTAGGTGCCTAAGGATGAATTAACAAATAATGGTGAATTTTCAGATAATTATTTACCTTAAAATGTTATCTGGTGTTCAAACAAAATGGGACCTGAGGTTGACTGGTTTCAATCTGTTCTTCTTTGTCAGAGAGTTTCTATTATACCTGGGGCACTCCATGTAATCACCTTTTGACAAAACCATACAGAACATGCAGCTATTTTTCTCAAATGGCCATGTCTAATCAGCGTGTTCTCAGAAACTTAAGATTTTTTGTTCCTATTCAGAAGCATTTGATATTCCACCTTTTAAGGTTCACATTCTAGGATAATTGAATAATTGTACAATAAAAAGGAGTATTAACTCTTGTCTGCTTTAGCAGATAGAAGCCCCTGTACTCTTCTTTTCCTTAACCTGGATGTGCCTAAGACTGTATTTCACAGTGTAACACCCTTATCACAGGGGGGAGGAAAGGCTGTTCTCTCCACATGCTTTTTCTGTCTGAGCCCCTGGCTGCTCTCCCAGCTTCTGCACACTTGAAAAGGTCTCAGGCACGCTGTGTGCATGGGTGTGTTGTTGACTGCAGTGCTGTCTCCAATATTTTTTTTTTACCTGGGAGGATCCCAGCAGAAAACATTGCAGTAGAGTTGGCTGTGTGCACAGGTACAATGCAGTGGCATTTTATTATTTGACAGAAGGACAACGTGGCATTTTCTTATCGAGATACTGAGATAAGAAGGTTCGTTACACTGAAAAATATGAAAAATTCCCATTACCTTGCTCATGACCCTGAGACTTTCTCCCATTAACAAGTTTTCACGCACAGAGCATGCTGTTCTTTACTAAACTCTTACAATTTTCCGGGGACAGTTCCCACAAACCCTGTTTCCCAAGTGACAGGACAGGCTCAGTGCCTGGAAGAAGGAGAAATCACAGTGGCTTTAGTATGGCAGTAACATTCTTTTCCCCTGCCTTCCTGATATCTTGAAGCTTAACCACCAAGAAAGGCCTTAATGGGGTATCTAAAGTTTACGCAGATTGGGCACATCTGCAATGCCCTGGCCACCTGTATGCACAGGTGAGTCAGTCACCTCTGTCAGCATTCTGTGTCCTGCTCCAGCATGTGCCTCCCAGCAGCTTGCTTCTGGATTAGATCTGCAGTACAGAGCCCAGCCACTACCAGAAACACCTCTCTGTGCCTGGGCAGCTGCTGGGTGATAGAGAAGAGGAGCTGGGAATCACCATCAAATTTCACTATGGCATCACAGTCCGTGGTATGTTAATTTTCCTACAGTGTCTGGGAAATTGAAGTAATTGCGCTATTCAAAGCAGGTTGACTTCAGAATTTATGCTAATGTTCAGAAATGAATAGGTTTATGAAAATTAGGATGCTTTCCTGGGAAAAACATTACTGAAGTGAAATGCTCTGGATTAGTTTTTGATTCAACAAGAATCATGCTCAGATTTAACTGGCCAGCAGGTCCACAGAAGCTGTTGTTTGCAGAGGTTAGTAAGTAGCTGGGAGAGAAAACATTTTAGCTTGGAAATCCGAGTTCAATCATGCTTTAGAAGTGAGCTATAGTGGCTAATACTGTACTCATGAAGGCTACAGTAGAGTGGGTCACAGACAGTAAAAAGCAAATTTTGCTGTTTCAGCGATGTCCAGGAAGAGGGTTAAATGAAAAAGACAGTCTATATTGGACCTTTTCTTTAGTAAATCTGGTATATCTATAGAAATACTGAGTAACCAATAGTCATATGAACTTTATCTTCTTCTTATTACATAATTCTTACTACATATTATTATTGTGTGTAAATGCATATAATATTATGCAAACTCATGCAAGGGTGACTCTAAACAGACGTTAATTTATCATGAAGCTCCTGTACCGCTTAGTGCCTGAGGCAGGAGCTGACAGTGTTTATCTGCCCTCATCTTTGGAAGAAGGATTTTTATTGCAGGTGGTCTGCTTTAGGCACTGACTATAAAAACCTTATATGGCTGATATAGGCTGGTTTAGCAATTGGGATCAATATATAAGTTTAAGGACCAACGTACTACTTTAGCAAAAAGAATCAATGAATGTTAGCTCTAAAACTTTGCAGTTTAGCTTTGCTTGGTGTGTATACAGCCTTGTTTTTCCCAATGATTCTGCTTCATAGAAGCACTGAAGTCATAATAGGCTACCTTCGTGTCTCGCTCCAATTTATATAGGAGGGAGAGAAGGTTCTTTAATATATGTATACCCGGCATGAGATTAAGAAACAACGGTTCAAATGTTGGTCCGACCAGTTTATTACAAATCCTAGTCATTCAGGGAGATGGGGCAGGGGAGAAGGGTGATAGAAAAGATAGGGAATAGGAGCAAGGAGTCTGTATAGGAAGCAAGAGGGAGATAGT
>PPHD01009983.1:0-20100 GCA_002909625.1 Bambusicola thoracicus | reverse complement strand
TTTAAAATATCTTAAGGTGAGTAAAGAGTTCGGAAGCTTTAACTAGCTGGGTGAAGTCATGCTCCTTCAAGTTTACATGTTGTCATACATCTGGTATCACAGAGCAATCAGCCTTGGATTCTCCACTGCTAGCTTACCCAACTGCACAAAAACAGCTATGCCCCAAGTTGTATCCTATGGCCATACAGAAGGGGTCTCAGCCAATTATCTTGACAGAAGTACATATATTAAGCTTTTTAAAATTTGTCTCAAAGCCATGGCATATCGGGACCATGACCAGGAGTAAATCAAGACTCAAGTCTCCACAAAGAACTGTCTCTCCAACAGTGTGTTTTATAACATGTCTGACTACTGTCTGTCAGTTTGCAAAATGCTAAACACAGTCATTTCTCTGCCTACCTCCCCTCCATCCCAGCAGACTGTCCCACTGGTAGACAGGCCTGATCCCCTGCAAATGTGAAGTAACAGAGCTGCATTGACGTCAGTGACGATACTTCTCTTTATTACAAATACTAGTCTGGCCCTCCTACTTTTACGAATGCCCCTGAGGGGACAACATGAAAAACAAAGCTTGGAAAAGTACAGAGCTATGACTAGGGAACAGCCCATGGCACAGATGAGGGGACAGTAGCCATAAAGAGCTTGAATCCAGATGTGAAATTCTCCATCTCGTATGTGAAACAAGTTAACTATTGGGTCAACCTTGCCCATAACACACAGATTTCTGAGGGCAGCTCCACCCAAAGATCTTTGGGAGCTATTTACTTAGAGGCATGCAAACAGCTGTATATCTGCCAAAAGAATGAAGTAAATTCCACCCTTTGTGCAGCTATCCAGGGCCACTGCAGCAGGCAGGGCAGGCAAGCTGACATGCTGGGGCTCGCTATGCACAGCTACTGCAATGTGTCCAGTGAGCATGGAGACCTCAGCTGCAATTTCACTGGTGGAGCAGAAGGCATCACATCCAGAGACAGCAGAGGGCACAAAACTGACCTCAAACAAACATAGTTTAAGTGGAATGCGGTATCCTCAATTCCTTCCTGGGTTTCAAGCAACTAAGCACTTTCCTGTGCAACCTACTGTAGGGGACCTGTTTTTTAGCAGGAGAGTTGGACTCAGTGATTCCAGAGGTCCCTTCCAAACCCTACACAATTCAGTGATTCTGTGAAGAGATGCATGAAATTCATGTTGAGCCCTCAAGTTAATAATGGCTACTGCACAGAGCTACATCACTCTCTGAGCTTCCACAGTCGGCCATAAAGGTAGCTGGGCTTTGGCCATGCAGAATTCCCACAGATTTCAATGGGAATTTCAGTGTTCCAATCTGGACTCCAAGAATGCATCTTTGGACCCAAAACTCTGACTGCTGGAGCCACATTCAATATCAGCGTCTGGCAACACCCATTTGTGAAACAGTGACTCATTCACAGGCACAACTTTAGAGGGACAGACAGGATGACTTTAATCATACATTTCCATTTTGTTAACAAAACTCAGTAAAACCAGATGAGCATCCTGGATGATAATACTTGGTATTAATGTAATGACTGTAGTGATCCACTGCCATAGTTAAGAATAGTTTTATATCATACAGAATGCACTGGTTTAATTTGCTTCAAGAGCATAACAGTTAATGGACTCCTGCAGCTAAGGACAAAATAATTGTTTAAATGGCCACCATTTTCTTTTTCTTTTTTTTCCCTGAAAATAAGATACATGAAAATGAATTATAGAAAGTAATTTGATAGAGACAGATCTTCAAAAGTACCTAGGTGACCTAGGAGTCTAAGCTGCCGGATAAATAAGCTGCCATTAGCACTTTACATTCATTGTAAGCAAGGGAGCAAGTGGTTTGTGTAGTGGTCCACAAAGGGAGGAACAAGTAATTCAGACAGATATTTCTTCAAGGTGCTCATCTGTTATGGCTGCACAGTCCTTCCTAGTGGCCATCTCGGTTTCCATTCAGACACAGTTTTAAGTCTTTCCCTCTAATAATACCATTTAACAAGCCTTAGACTTGACAAAAAGCATCTGAAAACACATTGTTAAAGCTAGAGTTTGGCACTGGGCTCTTACTGAAGGGCTTTCTTAAATAGAATGTGCAGTGTTTAGGCGCTGTTTTTCTGGATTCGCATGTTTGGCTAACCAGTCTAACATATCATGGTACACTTCTATGGCAGCTTGCAAGCAGATGCCAATTCCCTCTGGACGTGCTACAAGATGCCCAGATAGAAGCTGCCTCTAATCTTAAAGTCATGTAACTGCAACCCTGTAGCATTGATCCCAAACTAACATATTCTGCTTCCCAGCAGGACTTGTTAGTTCAGGCTCAGCCACATGCTAATCATGGCTACACAGCTTCACATTCAGAGCCAGATTTCACCAGCCAGCTTGGAGCACACACAGAGTGAGTTCATATCTGCCTGCCAAACCCTGAGTAGACATATCTTCAGTGACTCAAGCAGCTAGGAGTAGAAATGAGGGATGAATATGTATATGAAATGTAATATTCTCACAGTCCACTAAAAGACTAGCCTTGCTCAGTACTTGGAGGAGCAAGTCAGAGTATGGTAGTCTGCTTTGCTTTCTTGATATGATTACTCCTTACTTTGTGTACCAAAGCTCTTCCTCGCTGACACTTCTCCAGCTTCATCCCAACTCCTGCTCCACTTAGAAGGCCAAGTGCCCTTCTACTCAGAGACATGAGTTCCTTCAGGATTTGCCTCCACATGAAAACTGAAAGCAACATATGCCAAACAAAACTCCTCTTGATAATTTCCTAACCTCCTCCCAGACTCTGTAGGATAACAAGGGCTTCTCTAGATCCCCAAGGAAAACCAGGACCTCACAAAATACTCCTGAGCTGATGATTTAAATTCTATATTGCAGCCTGAAAGCCCTCTGGCTAGAGTCAGGGCAGTCAGCTGAAGCATGGTATTTCCTACAGCTGTCTCAGTCCTAGAGGAAAATACCAAATGCTTTGATATAGATACATTTTCTACAATGCCCATATTGCTCTATTTTTCTAGAGCAAAAAGAACAAGTGAGAATTAAAAAAATTTATTCCTGAAATTTGTCCACTTCCTCCATCTCTTGTGCAGTTTCACCATGTCTCTTGTTATTTTTCTAGACCTTTATCTACTTTCTCACCCCTAAATCTTACAGCAAAACACCTAGTAGGAAGTTTGTCTGCCATCTCTACCCAGTGGCTAGCTAGTTTAATATATTATATTAAGTGGAAACCAACAACTTGAAGATCTGCAGTGCTTTGAATCTCAGCTTGCACTAGGAGTTAACTGTAAGATAGAAAATTCATACAAACCAATAGCTCCCCCCACCCTTTCAAACAAGTTTTCTATTATCTTGTGTTTTTTCCTCCACGGTCCACACAAGTCATGGAAAAAAGTTCCCTCTGTCATAATATAACTTCTCTGAAGTTATAATTCACCTTTTTGTATCCTATCAGGCCATTCATTTAACAAAGAAGCTTAGAAAGCTATCATTGGTTTTCCAGTAATACATTCGTCCATATTTCTTAGTATTCACATTAATATCTGCTGTTTTTCTACTATCCATATTTTAAAATCATAGAGATAAATTCTCTAGACTTACAAACACTTCAGGGAACACCAATCTGGAAACATATTATTTTGAATCTTCCATCATGACTGCAGCTTCCACATGCATTCCCACTTTTTCATAACTTCGCACACTAAGTCACCTAAATTTGATTTTTCAATTTCCAGTTTACTTTAGATAAAGCCTGCATCAGCCCATCCAATTCAGCAGACTCTTGGGGACCTTGCGAACACAACTTAGCAATTAATACAACACAGAATTGCCTTAAACAATGTCTAGAAATGTAATCCAGCTTAGAAATAAAAGTCCACACAGTCAAGCCACAAGTCTCGGCCTAACTCCAATGCATATCTTTATCCAATCTCCTGGAGGCCAAACATAAAATTTATCCTAAGCACAAGGAAAAGAAGCAGCCAACCAAACTTCACTAACACTGCCACCTTACTGGTCTAGTATTCAGGTCTGGGAACAGTTAGCCAGAATACTTCTGCTGACCTCAGCTTCTGGGACAGTTCTTCCTTGTTTAACCTTGAATCTTTCACATACACATGGAGATAAACACCCAAAGTTCTACATGCTAAGACTTATGCAAACACATTTTGTGCCAAAGAGCATAGGCCAATAACCTGCTAAGATCCACACCCACACAGAATTGCACAATAGACCACACGTATATGGGAGTGTGGCATTTACCTATCACTAAAAATTATCAAGCACCAGTCATTCCCAGAATCAGTTTGCTGGTCTCAATGGATCAGTTACACTGCATTTATTCTTGCCTTAAGCAATACCTTCTATGCCAGTCATTCATACCAACTTGGGAGCTCACCCAGCTCCTTCCCTCACCGTTTTCCAGGTCCTCAAGCTCAATAACATTTAATTCACCAAGAGGAATTCCTCTGGCTCTTCTCTACAATCCTAATTTCAACTTCAGCCCTTCATCCTGAAGAGCTGCCGGAGGCATAGAGATCCTACTCCAGTGGGATCCCAAATTCCATAGTCCAATGCAGCCCAACACTACACAACTGCAAATCTTTCAAAGGAAAGAAGAGACTCCATAAAACACCATCAGACATCTAATACTTCAAAAGAGAAATTCATACATAAGTTGTAAACTCTCCGAACACATGCACTCAGCTAATGCGCACATTTCCTCTGATCCTCAAAGGCTGAAAAACAGGCACTTCACTGTTGCCTTCTGTGTAAGCTCTGATCTACTAGCTGATGAGTGCATGGGGCCCAGGAAGACCAGTACTTCTGGCAAGAGCAACAGAACTTTCCTCCTAATTCTACCACATGCACAGTAAGCAATACACCATTTAATTGACACCCTTAGTTATTTCAGAACAAGTACAAAAAAACTGGAGCTGAAGAAGTAGCCCCCAAACTCACCCAGAATGCTAAATTAAAAGGTATTTCGTAGATTTTCAACTCCAGTGGAAAGGCCCAACTAACAATCCGAATAATCTCAAAATAATAACAGCCCTTAATCTAACACATATCAGCAAATTCCTGTTTCGCCCTTTTCTAGCAAAAATAACAACACTTTAGTTGCCAGTGCATTAATAAGATCCTATTTCTGCTCCAAAGACTGAATAGAACCTTTGTTCTTCACAGCAAAGGATTAAGAAGGTTGCTATTTTGGTAACAAGATGTGGTAGAGGTACTTCGCAGCTGAGATCCAGGCTGGATGACTGAGAAAGGAATAAACTCTGTTACCTCAGATGAACTTAATTCTCATAATCAGTATATCAGACTCGCTTAGCATGATGCATATAATTAACAATAAAAGAGAGACTATTCATGAATTACAATTTGATACTATTTAAGCTCATTTACAAAATGTGCCCTATGTTGTACAGAAAAACATTTATTTAACTTTATAAGATGGCAACACGTACACATATTACACAAGAATAATTACTTACTTTCTAGGCAGATTACTGGTCAGTTGCTTCTTTTTTCCACTTTATTTCTTGGTATCTTACGTCTTTTAACAGTTCATCATAGAGAAAATTTGTCATAAAGGGCCACAAGAAAAAAAGAAGTGTCAGAAAAACAGCACATGGACAGAGACAAATAAGAGAACACTCTGAAAAGAAGATCAAATCATAGGACACAGATCCAAGTGCTGAGGCACCAAGTTGATTGAGAAAACTATTTGTGAGGCTGGAAAAGGAAGCAGTGACCTGTGAAAATGAAAGCAACTTCATGAAAACATTAGTCATGTCAAAAATATGTTGTTTATAGTTATCGTAACAACATTTTTATTAAACAAACTTGTTTAGTATATAAAGTTGTTGCAAGTAAAACATTTCGAAAGGACTAGGGTAGGTAAGGCAGTGTGGTTAGAAACTGGCACCACTTTTAATTACACAGGGATTAACTTTTTGCACTTAGAAATGGAAATGCTTGGGGCTCACATCAGAGGAGGTCCAAATTTATAAATGAAAATTATTATTGTAATAAAATCAAGGAGCATCTTCAAATACAGCAAACAGACACAGAAATGAAGGTAAACAGAGCCTTGATATCTCACTTGCATCCTGCCTATTGGCCGTTGACGTGACAAAGGACCTTGGAAACATGACAAAAATGAAACAATTTACTCTTATTTCCAGTCCAGCAGGACAGTTGTATGTATAAATATATCTTTTAAGGACCACCACGATGAAAAACAATCCCAGAAACGGGCAGAATGTCAGCAGAAAATTTATTCCATTGGTCCTAACTGATATCCTATGGGAATGCTGTTTTATATCTGACAAAACTCTCTTATCTCTCATTCTCTAAGAATCAGTAGGAATAGGACAATGAAAATCCACAGATGTTTAGATATCTCTGGCAATACAGGTGCCAGATATCCTAGGGAAGCAAGTCTTACAGTTGGGTTTTGTCTGCATGACTCATCATATGCCAGTTACCTCTTCAGTAACTTTTGACACAATCACAAATTTCAACCATATCTAATAAAAGCAGACACCTCAAACATAATTATATTCCTAGCAGGAGGCAGGAAAATACTTGTATTGATATATAGAATGACCTTAATACTGCTTCTAATAAGGAAAGGCTTCAGTGTAAACATACGCTACTAGGCCTTCAGGGAATCCACAGTACTGAACAGTTAGGAATTTCCTAGCCATTGGAAAAGCTCCAATTGGCGCTTGAGCCTTGTTAGAGAAGTAGACAGCCCAATATCATAGGAAATGAGACCTTATTCAAAATGGGACTTCATTCATTCTGTGCTCAGGGAATCACAGCTTTCCAAATAAAGAGCGGAAAAGAGATTGTGCTTACAAGTTTACATTTGCAGGTAACACTTCAATAAAACTTAAAAGGATTTGGGCTTGATGCAGATGTGACAGATTGAAACTTTTGCTCTGTAATGTGAAGGAAGTGAGAATTTCAAACAATCCCCTCTCTTGAGTTTACAGAACATGATGATTCCCTTTCAGATCTTTCAGTAGGTTAACTTAACAAAATATCTATTTACAGCATAAAAAGGGATTATGTTCTTCAAGGATTGCCATGTGAGTATCAGTGCAAAGTAGTGACAAGTTACAGGAGGGTCTACATACTGAAGCTTTCCATGTTTATTCTACCAGTGTGAAAAATAACTGCAGATTATAAAATAACTCCCTCATGGAATACTTGAAGAATTTGCAGTATAGTTTTATTTTCATGTCATCATAGAAACGCTTTGAATCTCAAATGGTAACTCTCTCTGCAGAGCCTTAAGGGCCCCACCACGTAGCTTGGCCCACACTGGTGCAACTCTGACAGATCTCTAAGACAGATGCACTTACAGAAAAAAAGAAGGATCTTATCCATGCAACACTGGTTACTCAAATCTTATTATAATATATTAGCATGTACCAAATTCTGCAGATTTTGCATAAAGATCCCTAACATTTAGGTAACATTTTAGCCACCTAAAAGAAATTCTTTGATTTGGCCCCTAGGAGGAAAAGGTATTGTGGTTGAACAGGAAATTCTGGATGTGGCAGTTTAATTAAAAAAAAAAAAAGAAAATTTTGAAAATCAAATTCTACCATTTTAGTTTTGGGAACTCAGATGAAAATTAGCATCTTCCATGCTTTAGCTTTCTCTTTGATAGCTGACCAGCCCATGCACAATTGACCCATTACTACAGATAACAAATGGACTTACATGATAACTCCTGGAGAAAATAAATATGCAGCTGGAAGAGAGCTATGACATTTATATTTGGTTTCTAAAAATACCATCTGAGTTCAGATGGATGGATGTGTATATACATTTTTTCCCTACTTTTACAATATACAAGTCTTTTTACAATCACCTGAAATGCTCACTGTGCATAACATAGCTGCAGAATCAGGCATTTCTGTGGTCTTATATGTTTTGATTGTGTATTATCTCAGATAATATACCAGATAACCCTCTCTATCTACCAAGTGCACTTGCAGTAGGGTGATAGACTGGCAGGATGCATTCTAAATCCTTCCCTTAAACAGTCACAGTATAATCAGCAGGTGTTGAGAGTGCCAGACTTGCTGAAAATGAAGACATGGTTGTCTCAACTTGAGCAACTAGACTTAGAAAGAATTTTTGAAAACCAGAGCCTGCAGGAAAATGAGGGTTAGTGCAAAGCTGTCCTAGCTCTCAGGCCTCACACAGAGGCAGTTCTTTTGACTGCAGGACTCCTTTTTCCCTCACTTCCCTAGCCCTTTGCAGGGAGGTGGGGGCAGAGGGAGGCATTTTCAGCCTTCAGAGGACCTTTATACTGCATTAAAAATACAGTTTCTTTAATGTTTCCTTTTTCAAAAGTAGTAATATAAACTAACTGAGTGTGCTCTTAGGAGAGCTGTTGGCAAGGGTATGGGATAAATCCTCTGCCAAACCTCATCTTTGGCATGAAGAAATAAACAGACTGTGGTTCTGCATAAAGACAAAACTTTTGGAAAGCCTTTAGAATATTTCTCATAATGAAACAGTGGGGGGGTAGTTTTCTTAAAATTCAGAATACTCTCCAAACGACAAATTCAACCTTTAAATGTTTTGGCCTTTTCAATTAACAACTGAGTTCCTTCATTATAATAGATAAATAAATAAAACTGAAATAATTCAATGATATGTGATGGATATGCTCTGATTTTCAACAATCCTCAGAAAGGCTATTTCCATACCATTTCCTCTGTCTATAGCAAATATGTTGTGTCAGATGATAGGAACTAAATTATTATCATCACACTGAGATGAACTTCAGAACACTGAGATGGGAAGGTCACGTGTGCTGCCTAAGGCCATGAAGGAACCAGTGCCCAGAACAGCACTACCAGATTAACTTGCTCTAGACTCTGGCTCTATGCTTCTTGATCATGTTCCCATTCATGATATCTCAACAAGAATGCTATCAAAAATACAGAGGAAAAAGGCACAGCCTTGGATTTTTATTTCAAGGTGCTCTCAACTAGTCTCCCACAGTAAACTGAAAGTCAATGAAGATTACACAGAGAATTTAGAAGAAAAGCAATCAGAGTTTTTGAAAAATATTTCAGCAAAAGGGTCCTGACACTGAAATTTCTCAATAACACCACACTTCAGAGAAAAATGAAGAAGTCAGCTGAGAGCCAAGAAGCCTAATGCCATTATATTATTTTGGCTCCCTAAGTGAAACACAACTGGTGTTTTAAAGAGTAGATAAACCTCCTGTATTTAACAAATGAAGTTTATCACACATAGATCTGAAACACACTTAGATGAAGTTTTTGTATCCAAAAAGCTACTATGCTTTGCCAATACACACAGGATCATGTTGGACTGCCCAGTGTATCCTAAGTGTTGTTAAAAGAAACTGAATACTTTAAGAACATTTTAATAGTGTTCCTTTTTGATTTTGGGTGGAAAGGGAAACTGTCTTTTCCTTTTCAGGATTTTTTTGTTGTTGTTGTTCTAAGTACATTTCTGAATCCCACTTAGTTTTGTTTAATTCCAGCCTTGTAAACCCTTTGTGAGATCCTGTCTCTCTCAAGTCTATTTAAGCACTATATCTCTCCTTCCAGAAAGGATGTTGCTGTATCATTTCTTTCTGTTCTTTCAGAAACCAACTCTCTTTACCTAGTTTGGTGAATTTCTCCTGTCTACACCCAAGTCTACTGTTGCAGGCTACATAAGGACTTCAGAATTAATAACTTATACAAATTCACAAAGTTCTCTGCTTACTCCAGCAGATACCTCCGTGAGAAATTAATTCATGCCAAATCTGCAGCTTTTCTCTGTAATAATGATAATAACAAAAAATGTTTAAACATAAACACCAAAATTCTGACATCACCATGGGACTGTTCAAGCCGGAGCCAGGAACCTGCCTCAGTCTGGACCCTGACACTAGTCAATTTGAGAAAAAGGACATACCTCATCCACACAGCCCTCCAGTACAGCTACATAGTTGACGTGTTTTTAAGCACCTCACTGAAAGAAGCAGTGGTTAAGCCCAAAGCTTCAAGAATTTCACTAAAGAATGTACCAGTATCTGGTTATGCAAAGGCCTTTGGTTAAAGAATACATAAACTTCAAATACCACTGGGGCTTGTGGGTTGAATTTTTTGGGGTTTTGAGTTTAGGAATTTAAGTCGCATCTTACTGTGAGAAAAGAGAAAGCAAAAACAACTGAGAAATGGTAATAGTCCACTAAAAACTCAGAGCCATATGCTGTCATGCCACAATAATAAATAAGAGGCTTGTGTTGGACAGAAAGACAGGCTGTGACCTCCTTTCCACTAATTATCACAAAGCCATTTTGCTGCATTTTTACACTTTCCTATCTTCACACTTAGTACTCTGTCCCAGTATAGCTCTCCCTCATTATCTAGGCTCCAGGTTAGTAACTGAACAGTCCAAGTTCTCATGTATGTGTTCCAAGTGTTTCTCATCAGATATGGATATTTAAGTAGAAGAGGATGAGAGCCCTTTCTTTAGAAAAAAAAATTATTTTCCTTGCAAGTCAATGCATTGTCTGACTGCATGATGCTACTATACAGAATAGGGCAAGATAAGGTCCTTTAGGCTTAAGCTGCATATGCTAATATTTTAGGCTGTAAATGATCCAGACACACTGCAGGAAAAGCATTTCCTGCAAGTAGCACTATAAAAAGGTGGCTCTATAAAAGTCATTAACAGAACAGCAGAGTGAAAACGGTTGACCTACTGGGAGGAGTAACATGAAGATGGCATGAAGCCAAGAGCACAGGACAGCTGTGTAGCACATTAGGAAGCAGGACATTGGGCACAAAGCTGGGTTTATACCATAAAGGCAGCACAGGGTTTCAGTTGCAAAGAACTTCTGCTGCATAGGTGAGAAAACTAAATGCAGTGTTGTCACCTGAGTAAACACTAGCAGATGGAGAAGAATATCAAGGCCTGATCTAACACCTAGTAAAGTTAATGAAGAGGCTATACTGACCAAACTCCACTTGAAGACTGGGCCCTACAGTGAAATCTGAGCCCAGAGTCAAGCAAATAAATTCATTTCTTATTGATAGAAGTGCTATTGTTGTTTAATGGACATGCAAATATGCTGGGGATTTGTCTTTCTCAAATGGCCGTTGGGGATAGTTTCATGGTCTGTCAAGAACATACACTGAAATACAAAAGCAAACACATACATTCATTATGTAAGCATCTTTAAGGTAATGTGTGTGCAGGTTTAGCTCTGAAGGGTGCAGCTTGCGTTTTCTCCACTGACCTAATTCTCATCCACCTATACTTAATATAGCCCACCACAGCAATTCAGTAGTTGCTAAATGCACAGAAAATTTTGGCTTTTACTAAATTGCTTCAGAAGGTAAACTCACAATTTTCCATAAGGAAATGAGATTTCTTTTATGTAAACTTATTTTCTTAGCGGGAAACTGAAAACAAATTTTAAATAACTTTCTCTTCTTTTTTTTTTTTTTAAGAAAAGAAAAAAGCGCAGCTGTTTTTTGAATGAGCTACATTGTTTATTATTTTCCTAAAATGCCCAAACGATGAAACTCATTTAACCCATTGAGGAGTGACACAGAAATGACATGTTGTGCATCATACATCAAATAAATGGTTACTCCTGCTGCTCTTTAGACATCTGTGGCTTAATTTGCAATTATTTGCATTTTTAGAGCAAAGCTATACAATAGAAATGGGAACACATCTCCTATGTTGATTCAGAATTAATTTTCAAAGGGTGATATGCACCATAAATCCTATTGCATGATTACTATAAACATGCAGACAAAAGAATGAGGAACAGTGTTGTCTGCTAATGGATGTTCAGTTATGAATTTCAATTGTTATAACATGTGATTAATTTACATGTTCAAATTAAGTCTCCATTTAGGCATGTTTAATTATGTGGCATTCAAAAGCATGGATGGGTATGTTTGATCATAAGGAGCTTTTAGAAAAAAGCTTGGCACTTGCTGTTTGTTTGTCCTGGTTTAAAATGTTCTCACTACATCATGAAATGAAAAAGTTAGAGAAAGGGATGTATCTGTTCCAAGCTAACAATGCAAACAAGTCAAGAACGTGCATCAGAGGTATCTTTTTGGCAAGTAACTGACAGGGAATCCATGAAAACAATAGTGCCTTTGGAAAGACCAGTAGTGCGCATACTGTGGATGCCATAATTTAATCCCTCTTCAGAACTCCAGCATTTCTAAAATCTTCAGACACCCCTACATTCTAGTGGAACCTCCATTTCATGCCACTGTGCCACAGATGAACAGCTCCAGTGACTATACTATGATTTTCTTTGTAAAATGCAGGGGTCCGACTGCAAAGGAGGGTTTAGGGCTGTGAAAATAACTAGTTTTTCAGTTTGTCCAAGCCAAATGGTTGAAAAAGAATGTTGAAAAATAATTCAGACTGAACCAAATTCACAGTTTTTCCAGGTTTCCACACGAAAATCAATACCATCTCCACCCAGACCACTATATTTCCTTCAATGTGAAATGTTCCATGTGTCTCAAGAGGAAACATTTTTGGAAAATGTAAACATTTGGCAAATTCAAACATAAAAGGCAAGAAAATTCAGGGGAACTTGTAAATAACTGTTGCAAAAGGATTGTTCTCTATGACATAATATACATACAATTCATACCTGTGTTTTACTGAGAAAGTTTATTCCATGCCATGTAAAAGTGTTTGCTCCACTTTCCCAAGTGACTACCATTAACACAAGATAAGAGAATCATTCTCAATGTATTCTCAGTGACTTTCAACTATTTCTGACATACTTTGCATGATGTGGCTTATTTGACCTGTTCCATTTTGTAGTGATCTGAAAAATAATTGCTAGGACATTCACCAAAGGAATTAGGGAGCCACATTCAGGCTCCTGTCCTGATCAGACAGAGCACTGGTTTGAACTCTGACCCAACTTTGCTTAAGTGACTAGGTACTGGGGGGTTTTGAGGATCTCAAACTGATTCACTTTGCATGTTTAAGTGCTTAAGGGGCCACCATCAAGCCTAGGAACATCTTTAAAGTCTGGCACAGTCACATAGCAGAGAAGGTATGAAACTGTTCCTTGGAAGTGAAAAACTGTGAAGAGGAACAACTGAGAGCACACTGTGGTAGTCTTCATGCCACTAATTGCTCATGTACTGTTCTGAGAGACAGGATAGCAGGATCTAGATCTTTGGAGCAGAGGACATAATTAAACCTTAGTCTCCATCACTGCAAATTAACAACTTAATCATCAAGAGAGGATGTAGAAGAGAAACACACCTCTGCTGAGTTTTTCCTCCTTCATATCACTAGCAGTACTCTTCTTAGATGAAATTTTCTGGTAATAAGGATTGAATTGTGCCAAATCATTTGCTTAATGCCAGAAGTGACTTTTTTTTAAAACATATTTTGACATTTTTTGCATATTTTTCTCTCACTGTCCTAGGCAGTGCATGATGTACTTCTTTGTGACAGAAAACTTCTTCAAACAGCAATACCTACCATCTAGGTGTAAGTTATTAGATGCTATCACAAATATACTCACAGCAGGATGCACTCTTAAAGATTATATGCTTGAAACTTCAGTGGACCTCCACTCTGGAGACCACCTGTACGACTAACAGAAGAGTCCTGGAGAAAATCTCACAGCAGCCTTCAGGCCATTCCCCTTCTCTTCCACATTACATGCCTTTTTCTGCACACTGCCACTTAGATGCAAAAAGTCGCTGCAGGACTAGCCAAAATATAGTTTCAAGTGTCTGAATTCATAAAGGTTTGTGAAGGAAAGGCCCTTTCATTCTGCAAGTATCATACATCTACAGAGGTGTCATAATGACAGTAAGAGCAGTAGGAAAATATATTGTAAATCTATTTATCAGAAGTAATGATTTCTAATGTGACATAGAAGCACTATGTAACAGTGTCAGGTAATATCGGTCACTCACATGTGCTGAGCAACTAGATGACTCAAGGCAGTCCCTGTAAATGGTATTATTTTTTGCTTGAAATTACGAAGTCCAACTACACTGATTTTCAAATTGCTTAGAATTAAAATTGTATTTTAAAGCGTTACTGAAGACACTTCAATTTATTTTTTGTCCAAGATGAACTGATAACATCCTGCACTTGCTATGGAGGCTTTAACTATAATGACATCTACTGCTTTGAGCCAAATAGATATTTGTAGAAGCTTTTCAGATTTATTACTAAACAGTAACTATATGGGAAAAAAAATCCTATAGCTTTGAAAGAAGACCTGGCATACAGATAACATTTATGACTGAATAAATTCCACTCATTTTTAATTGATTTTCTTCTTCTGTCATATTTTTGTGAATGTCAATGAACCTTTCTCTTCACTTTATTATTCAAGATTTACCGATCAGCTTCTTGAGGATGAATTTAGATGCCCAAATTGTTTGAGTGCAACTGGTACTCTAACCTCTGCTTTGCCTAGTGCAGGTAATCAGCTGCAGCCAGAGCTTACAGCTGCCAATACAAGACTTCAGCCATTGACCAGATTCACAGATTCACTCACTGAACTACACTCAGAATATACCAATGTAAAGACAAACAAGATATCAGAGTTACAAGCAAGAGTAATCAGGTTATTTACTCTACCAAGATATAATACTTCTTGTTCAGGGCCTCTACCTTGCACAGAATTATGATGGCAGGGCTTTGGTAGAAGTTTTTAAATATTACCAAAGAAAAAGGGTACTTTATGTAATTTCAGCACAACTGTTCATTCATTTCATTTGGATTTTCAACCATTGTGTTGTTCTTGTTCCACTTGGAGATCATCAGAAAATCACAATACTATGGACATTTTCAAACATTTTACATATTTTTGTGTCAGAACTGAGATGGGTCACATGACATACAGCTGTGTTAACATACTTAGGGTTTGGATACTTACAAGCTCTTGCTTTCTCGAGTATTATTTTTCTCCTTGTTTACATTTGAGAATTACTGGATGCTTGGGGGTTTTTTAACCACAAGGTTAGAATTTATGGGAAAAAATTAAGCAATAAATAGGTACAGTGTCTCAACTTCATTTTTCATGTCCTGCCTGCCAGCAAAAGGATTAGGGAGATAAAGCTAGTCTTCTTCTGTGAAACTGCAACTAGTCCAGTCACAAGATCATAAGCCCTCTCTAGCATGTTAGCTACACTTTGACCACACAAGTTTACAGATTATGAGAGTTACAAAAGGACATGGCAAAGATCTCTCTGCAGCTTCCCTTACTTATTGAAGCAGGAAGAGCTTCCAAGGGACCTCTCCATCCCTGCAGTGCTGAAAAACTTCCAGTGAAATCTTCCTGGATACCAATGATCTTGTTTAACAAAGAAAAAAACCTCTATTCTTGGCCAGCTGCAACAAGCACAAGTCTGTACCAGCAGATCACAGAAACACTTTATCACTTAGTCACACAGACAAATGAATAGGTCCCATTATTCTTTAGGAAGGTTCATGGCAGCAATCATAAATAAATTAAGTGCGCAGTATCTTACTCGAGACTCTTTTATTCCTTCCTAGCTCTAAAGCTTTTTTAAAATGCCAACAGCCTCGGTGGTAGTTGTGGTTTAATCTGGCAGAGAGCTCAGCACCGTACAGCCACTCACTCACTTTCCCCCCACAGGGATAGGGAAAACAATCAGAAAAAGGTAAAACTCATTCATGGGTAGAGATAAAGACAGTTTAATAGAACAGAAAAGGAAGAGAAAACAATAATAGTAATCATCATCATCATCAAAGAATATACAAAACTTATGAGGCATAATGCAATTGCTCACCACCTGCTGACTGATGCCAAGGCAGTCCCTGAGCAGTACCCCCACCCTACTCTAGCCAACTCAGCATGATGCCATATGACATGGGATACTCCTTTGGCCGGTTTGGTTAGCTGGTTCTGCCCCTCCTCAGCTCCTTGTTCACCCCACCCCCAGCCTCCTCACTGGCCGGGCAGTGTGAGAAGCTGAAACATCCTTGGCTGGGTGAAAGTACTGTTCAGCTAAACATTGGCAAGTTATCAACATTATTTTTATCCTAAATCCAAAACACAGAACGATACCAGAGAGTTAACTCTATCCAAGCTGAAACAAGGACAGTGATGGAATATGAGGTTTGATACTGTATGTAAACCAGTAAAGTTCATTTTATTGTTTAGTTGTTTGTTGTTTTTTTCCTAACATGAAATTGAGCAGTAAGTTACTCCAAAGGAATCCTGAGATTACCCCAAAACTTAGATGTGCTTGGGATTTTGCTGTACCCAGCCAGACCAAGTTTTCAATATCCTCTGAGATAGAATTGTTTCTGCTATAAACCCATCTGCTTTCACAAACAAAATGCTGTTATGCACTACAGATACTCAATATTGCTTGGGTTTTGCTCACGACTATAAAATAAAGTCTGCATTTTTGCCACATATCATCTTACTCATAACTTTGTTTCCCATCTTCTAGACACCACTGCCTGCCTGCACAAAGCCCTGTAAAGAAGTGGATGTTGATCAGCTGCAACCAACAGAAATGTTTTTGGTATCTTTTTTCATTTGCATTGGTGCCAATGCAAAGGTCAGTCTAGCCTTCCTTTCAGGTTCAATGATAACTGATGACTTTGCTGAGAATAAGCAGGCCCATGCATTCACAAAATATTCATCAGGTTCAGAACTTTGCCATCAGGAACTATCTTGGCACAAAAAATGTGTGTATGAGCTCCTGTACTTTTTTCTAAATAGCCTGCCTCCTTCTACTCCTGGTCAAATCTCCATAAAAAAAAATGTGTTTTGTTGCTGTTGTTGTGTATTAAAAAAAGAATCCTGTACTATCCAAGCTTTAAAACCTCAAGACCATTTACTACTGGCTTGTATTGTTAAACTGCACTTCTCACCTCAAATATTGAGAAGTGATGACAAGGCAAAACAAAAACAAAAAAGCCCTTTCAATACACCTTTTCTGATTATTTACCTAGAAGTATATCCCTTATTATTATTATTATTATAAAAACCATCCATAATCAATCAGGTTCTGATGGTCTTGTATTGGCAGAATTTCCATTACACACTCAGCCATCCAGTTACATTGACTTTGTTTCTGCTTTCCATTTCTGCTTCTGATTGTTATCAGATAAAGATCCAGATGCCTTCACAGACAAGAAAACAACACCTTCTCCTAATACAAGGACCCTAATTAATGACAGGAGAAGAGCTGGTAGCTGCCACAGAAACTGGAGTCATCAGCTGGAACAAGAAGCCTAAAGTAGCATGGACAAAAAAAGCATGATGAACTCAGAAAAAGGCCAAAGGGGTTGTAGAATTATCCAGAATGACTACTGTCTGTTCAGAAAGAATAAACACACGACAGTAAAGACTGATGGGAGACATGAAATATTTTCTTCTCTGATAGTCCTACCTACCACTGAACAGGGAGAGTGAAACAATATGACTGCAAATGGACTACAGGACCACAGATGGGAAGCAATAAAGGAAGAAGCTGCAAGCAGAAGAGGTGTGTCCAAAGGAAAGCATTTTTAATCCAGAAAAAGGTAATTCTCAGAAAGTGTTTGAAAACCTTGCAGCACACTGACATGACTTAACCCCATCCCAGGAATGTTTAATGGTCTACATACAACAGTGCACTTCATGAGGCTATAACAGGTCATACACTATCAGTCTTAGCCACTTTGAATGCAGAAAATCACAGAAAGTAGGTTGCAGGATCCAGAAATATACCCTCTGGATGCCAAGTGCCAAAATAAGTGACAGCATAATTGTCCAAACTCATCCTTTTCTATCCTATATTAAATCGATATCCAGCATTCTTCTATTCTACCCTCTAGCCAACTGGAAGTCAACTCAGTGTCAACAGAGGTGAAAAAGTTTGGAACAACCACCTATCCCTAGATTGCAAGGATAGCCATGGATTATGTGGTCTGTGTGTAATTTGTTTTACTTTCAGGAATATGGTCTACTGGAGTCAGCCAACAATTAGGGTTTTGCAAGCCATTATCTTCAGTGAAGATTAAAGTGTTTACAATGCAGTCAAGTCTGACAATCAATATTCTCCTCCATGATTTACCTTCATGGAATTGCATAATTCTCACCTGGATTCACCATCTCCTAGAAAGCAAGTATTCCTGTTTCACCGTGAAGGCACTGCTATTAATGTATCATCCACACTGGGATAGAAGACAAGCCAGAAATCACTATCTCCTATTAACAGAGAGTCTACACTGGTTCATATGCCAAGTACTGAGCATTTCCATTGCATTAAATTAATCAAACACTCACAAGTCACAACAGCTGCAGAGGAATTCAGCCAACACACGAGTAAACATGCAATTGGCATTGCCTCAACCTATCAGCTATACTTCAGCTTCCTGCCCTCGTACCTATAGTCTGTGCCTCTAGGAGGCACTATAGAACTATAGTCCAGGGCACCTAACGTTTAGAAAAGCTGCCACAGCCATAAATCCTCTTTTCACATGTTGTTGTTCATCTGCTCTCCATGAGGAGATGATTTATTTCTGTGGTAGAGAGCTACCCAAAGGAAAGCCTCAAAACATCCTAACAAGGATAAGTGTCACATATGTGTTATGTCAGCCACTACCCATTAGAAGGCCTATTTCCTAGAACTGACTTAGATGCAAGTATTTTCTGTAAAACAAAGTGCTGAAACCCCTCTGATATTATGAAGGTTATTGTTAACTAGGAAATGCAACTTCCACAGATCTTTTTGGTTAGTCTAATTTTCAGAACATTATTCCTGAAACATGTCAAGTCACGCCAGGATACATCATGTAGTACATGCGGTACACATATCATGTCGTATGCATCCTCCATCTCACTAGTCTAGGCCAAGCTTTTCTGCACAGTCTTGATTCTTCATAACATTCAGCCACCATAGCCATTAAAAAAGATTCCCACGGACAGAAGTTTTCTTCCCATAGTGAATCAGAAGTGCTTATTAACATACCAGAATCTCCTGATCTAACTGGAGGGATTCTGCAAAAGGGCACTATGAGACCTCTCCTCTTCGGATAGTATGGGTGGTAAAGCTCCATCTTTCTTCAGTTGAACTCATCTGGTGCAGAACTGGAGTAACACAGCAGTGAGTCAAGCTCACTCTGCTTGCCCATGGAGCATTTAATTGTGTTCTTTCTGTTTGTGGTTCATGTACATAATCTAAAAGGTCGTTTTACACTGAAAGCAGTTGTTTTGCTTTTTCTAATGGAAAAAACAATTCCCCATAAAACAATCCATAACAATTAAAAAAAAAAAAACAAGAAACCCCACCCACATCTAAGAACCAGCAAGCAAGAGTATCCCATTGCACAACATCTCCCCCACTTCATAGAGGCCAACAGTTCCCAACTTCCTCTAGATATCTGTTTAAGAGGCTGTACTATAAAACAGGCCCTGAGGGTGAACAACTCCAAGAGTTCTTGGTCCTTTGCTTGATACAAGCAATTACTGTGACTCATAGTTTTTATCTTATTTCATGAGTGATTTTAGTTTAAGGTCAATATGACAATTAGGTTGTCTTGCTTAGACAGTAGATGATATACAGAAAACAGATGCTAACAGGTGTCCATATACTATTCCCATCTGCCACTGTACTTACATGTTTACAGCATGTTACCGTGCTGAAAATTGTACTCCGGCCAAATTAGATTGTTCTTTAAAAGTTCCCTATCAAAATCATTCCACTGGAACTTTTTTTTTTTACTGAAACTGTTGACAACCAATATTAAATTATGGTTGTATGGCAAACAGGTATACAGATATTGGATTGGAGAGATTATCTTGTTACAAAACAGAAATGAAATAAAAATTTTACCTGTGTCCTGGGCTCACAGAAGGGTTCCCAGACAGAGGATCTCCAGATAGAGAACCTTCCTCTTGGGGAGTCAGCCCTTAAATGGGGTCTAGGAGGGGTGCAGCCTGGCTCCACCCCTTCCAGTCACTCAGGTGAAACTGCATTCACCTGTGCCCCTGCAGCTGACTCAGTGCTCGCCTCAGGTGGTCAATCAGAGGTTCAGGCCGTGATT
>PPHD01009982.1:7541-20100 GCA_002909625.1 Bambusicola thoracicus | reverse complement strand
ATATGGAAAAAAACCTAAAAAGCACAATGAAAAGTGTTGTACGCACAGAGACACGTTGCTTCTCTGTTGCCATATTAAGCAGAATCTTCGACATCCAGAACCACCGTCTTTTTACAGGTACGATTGCAGAAATTAACTAATTAAATATGCATTATTTCACACGGCAAGGCAAATGTGGGGTAGGAGGAGAGAGTGCAAAAGCACTGATATTTTCAACAGAATTAACTTGTATGCTGTGAGAACTTACAGCTACTGATGGTGATAAAAGTTAAGAAAATGCACCAGTATTACAGTGTCGGATGAAGACAGAAGATTCCCTTAGATCACTATGGAGGAAGATGATTTAATGTTTTAAGGCAGTATTTTTCACAACTGCTTGGACGAGATGGGAGAAGAAAATATTAAATATCAACAAAATAAATAATTCTTCTAAATCTTCCATGCTTTTTATGTCCCAATTTACCAGTCCAAAATAAATGTCAAATTAAAGAGTTCCAAAAGGAAAGCATTATTGTAAGATGAAGATCCATAATAACAAGCTCACTCCAAGACTTCCATCTGTTTTCAGTCACTATAATATGCCTGTAATATCACTGTCACTAAAACACTATAAGGTTTTGCCAAACACATGCCATCTTAAGTTGAATAACCTAATTCTGTGTGCATATCTATTGCAAATGAATGAATATCATAGCAACTAGAAAAACATGTTGGAAAACATTTAGACAGGTAAGGCAACGTAGCACTAAAAGATCTTATGGGATTGTGTCTGTAGCGGGATACTTACAGTTAACATGGCAAACATTAGTTGGCACACGTTGAAAGCATGTCTCCAGTTGTGATACAAAACCATTCGATAATTCTTCCTAACTGTCAAAAGCCACCTACACAGCGTCTGAAATGAAAAGTACAAATTTTATCAGGGCTACTAAATGCGTGCAAATGGACAGAGCAGTGCCAACATGGAAACAGCAGATATCTCTGCAGAGCAGATGGTTACCTCGTAGTCAATTTTAAATTTCTGAACCATTCCAAGTTCCATGAACATCCGCAGGGCTGCAGTAATCATGGCATCCACATCAAGTGAGAAGTCATCAAAATGGATGTCATCGATGCCAAGCTCTGACACCAGAGGGATGTTTGCTGCCTGAAAATGCCAAAAGGAAAGGGAAAGTTCTTATTCAAAGCTAGGTCCCTTTTTTCTGTGTCTCTTAAAAGAAACCACGCGTACATCTGCCACTATGTCCCCTGCTGTATGTGAATTCCAGGCAACAAAGAATTCATCTGAGAAATACAAACTGGTTGGGCTAACAGAGGTGGGGAACAGGGGGAAGGAGAAGAACCAGATGCAAGTGGAAAATACACTCACCATCCCAACTGTATGTGGAGCTCACATACAGCAGTTAGGCTGGAAGAGCTGACCACTTAACAGCTACTGCAGTAACACAGTATATTCCGATGCAAATTACAATGCTGTAATGTGAGAAACATCTGGACAGCCAGCAGCTGTGAATTTTAATTGCTACCATTCAGAAATGCAAAGTAAATATACTGCTATGCAGAATTTCCTCATCCAAACGTCCTTAAGTTTTTAAGCATACAAGAACTGTTCGCTTTATACTGTTCACATAGAACCAAGAGTAATACAAGAAATGCATAGCAAACATAGTTTTCAAAGTAACAACAACAAAAAATTTAAGTTAATAAGCTATAGCAAAAGCCTTATATTTTCTTTCTTCCATTTGATAGCAGATTCACATTCCATTTGTAATTGGGAAAAGAGCTTTTCGTGCAGACAGAAACAAATGAGGGAGTGTGTGGGACTGGCTCATGAATAGTTGTGCACATGGTCATGCTTTGGGTGGCCCGGTGGCAGCATCTGCAAAAGCCAGGTGGGGGGGCCAGCAGCCCCCAAGGATTTGCTTGCCCTTCCTTGTGCCCCCTTCAGAGCTGCCATTCATCTCCCCAGAGGAGGCAGGTGGAGTAGGCTGCCCCTGCTGAAGAAGCATCTGTTTGCTCTTTCCAGCAGCAAGAAGGTGATAGGTCAGGTAGAAACCTCACAGAGGGGCTGGGTCTGCCCTACAGGCCATGAGCTGGGCCATGCTGAATTTGTTAAACTTGCCTGGAGTCAGCTAGCGTGGCACATCCAGCTAATCACGTGCATGTAAAAAAATATCCATTTTTTCATGCCATTGTAACTTCACCTTTGCAGTTACAGCTTGAATACAATCACCTAATAGCTTCCTTTTGAAAACTTGAACTTTGAAATATTGCACCGTAACTATGACATGTTATTGAAAAGAAAAAAAGGTTTTTCTAGACAAAAGAAAACTGTCACCTCAATTATTACTTTACATGAAGCTTAAGATGGCTCAGCCATACCTTATAAGAGCAGAGAGTGCAAATCTGCTGTTGAACACTGCAGTACCAACCTAGCTGGTAACTAGAGAAAGCTCTACAGTTCAATGCCCATACCACAAAGAGTCATGATATTACACCATTGAGGTTAACTGATATGGGAAATGAAACAAGCCCATCAAGCCAAGGACCCAGTTGAACAACCTAAGGAGCATGCAGGAGAGAAGCAAGCTTGGTTCACTGTATACGTACTTTGCCCGCTTTGTCAGCCTGCTGATCCGGATTGAACCAACTCGACATCTTTTTTGGAACAGTTGTTGAAAAATTTGAAGTAGTTATCAATGACACTGATGGGATTTATGACTTAATACTCCTTAATATCTGTCTGAAAAGCTATGCATTCAATTCCAATGTAAAGAAAGAATGAAGATGCTGTTAGATGTGAAACAGGAGCGCTGCCCCAAACTCCATGTCCTAGACCTTCGCTGGTCTTGCAAAAATTGTGACTTCTTATCCCCCGGTTATTGTTCAGAGTTCGGAGGATACTCAGATTGCATACCAATCCTTATCCTACAGATAGACTCACTGTGTGTTAAATGTATTCTATTCAAAATATCTACAATGGAAGAAAAGCATTTGTCCGTTTTATTTATTTCTCAGAAGGAAGTTTAAAGAGCAAAAATGCTGAAACAGAACTGCTTCACTGTAAGCAGCCCTGCTTGGAATTGCTTTCCTGAAACCATCCTTACAAACGTACTGCTGCATTTTCATTAACCATGAAGTGGGCTCTGATTAAAGTTTTAACATTTTCGTTGTTGTTCTCTCAAAGGAAACCAAATATTTCCCTTGCAATTTTCCACTGCAAAAAAACGTATTTACCAACCCGGTACAATTCAAGTGAGTACACTTGAAGCAGTTGCTCAACTGTGACTGCTTTTCCTTTTGTCAAACAGTAGAGAAATAACAATATATTCCAAATCTATTACAAATTGAACAACAGGATATTAACAAAGCAAGTCAAAAACAATTTCTTCCCATGTCAGTCTGAAACTTTTAAATATTTATGAGATTTTACATTCCTAAATTTAACAGGAGTGCCATAATCCAAAATAACAACTGAATTAATAGCCAGGAGATAACATTTGTATAAAAGAACCATTTGCTTTACAACAGCAATAAAGGAAACAACAGAATTATGAGTGTTGAGACTAATTTGAATAATGTTAAAAAAAAAAAATGCTGTGGGGCTGCAGCAATATTCTAGCTGCACCTGGCATTGTCTGTCCTGAGCTTCTTATGTTGCAAATGCAACAGTCCGGGGTTTATAAGAGAGCAGTCATTAAAACTTCATTTTTCTAATTACAAAGATATAAAAAATATTCATAATACGGAATATTAAAACAAATCCAGCGCTGACGTTTTGCTGCACTGCAGGAGAAATTCCAGTGAATTTCTTAAAATAGACAACAACAATAATGTGCTCTTCCAGGAAAACAGAGGGGATGAAAGTACCCCCACAATAAGAGGAAGGGGCAGGCAATTAAAATTCAACTCACACCGAAATTATTTTCTAAAGCACCCCAGTGATTTAGGATCACTTAAAAGGCTTGCTTCCTTTGGAATGTTTTGAAGTGCAATTTCCTCTTTCTAAAAACAATTAAGAACATTATACGCTGAAGTCTTTTTACCCTGTGGACCAAGCAATTTCAAGGCTCTTCATTCTCGAGAAATATTCACGTGACTTCTGTGAGCTTACAGTAAATTAAAGCTGGATGTGACTCCTCTGGTCTCAGAGATCCAGACTCCATCCTGCTTTAATTTCAAGAAGCGATAATATTCATTTTGAAAGGAACCATGAACAGAAGCTGGGGTTAGCTCAACGGACATGACTGGTCTTGCCTAAGGAAGTACAAATTTAATAGTTCCCAGGCTGGGAAACTCACCACTTGTAGACAGCTTGAGAAAGAGAGCATCATGCCCCAACAAGAAAGCCTGGGGCCGAAGTCTGTAGCTACCCCATACTCAGATGTGCACAAACTGGGATGGATATGAGAAGAGGGAACAAATATGCCTTTGTACTCAATTCAGAATAAAAGGCAGGTTTCTCCTTTCCTCGTTGCTCTGCTATCATGGAAATTGCTTCTTAGGCTTGTACATGTGAATGATGGGGAGAGAAATAAGAGACCGATCAAATCTTAACCGAAGCTACATCAACAATATTCAGCCCTTTAGTGACCGCTACTGACCATCTTAGTTCCAAATACATGGAATAACTGTTAACTACAGTGTCTCAGTCCTGGCCGCTATCAAACACAGCCTGTGGTTCTTGTTCAGTAACAATAAGCCTCTGTGCTGCTACGGATAAACAAAACTTAAGAAAGAAAGAAAACTTTTGGAAACCAAGGAGTCAAAGTTTTAGGGAAACACTGAGAGGTAAAATACTTCAAATAAAAGCTGTTACCTGGTGCTTACACCTTAGTGCTGCTGAAAACAAGTATTTCACAGTTTTGAAGACATGCATACAGCATGTAGTTTCTTTATATTGTTAGCATAGAACTAGACAAGAATAAAGTATTCATTCCTCGTCTTTCATTCTTGAGACGGTACGTATGTGTGTGTATACACATGTCAGAAAAATGCAGTATAATACACATACACACACTGAGCATTTTACAATGTTCTCACTGTAAGGGCTTGCGAGAAGCAGCAATCAATCAACACAAGCAAAAGGGGAAACTTCTGCTGCTCTTACAGAGCCTGTTTCCTGAATGAGATATAGGTATTACATTCAGCTTGGTTAACGCTACTGCGAATTGCTTTCTTTTTAATCCTGCTTTCAACTTCTGTCACGTACCACCCTAGTACCTTCCTACTGGCCAACACTGCCGTTGAGAAAGTATACGCAAAACATACCATTAAATGACTGCTTATATTCATTAATGCCATTGAGAAAAAGAAAATAACTTTAAATCAATTTGTTATTAAACCAATAATACAAGAACAATCACTTGAGATGGGTAAATGAAAGGCAGTGAAGTTCCCTCTTCTCATTGCAGCTACTCAAGTGTTCTTTCAGCAGAGAGCAGCAGTCCAGTCACACTTTGCCATCATGAAAAATGCACACTGTGAGACAGCTCTTTGTAGAGGAATAACTATATAACCTCAGGGGCAAATACGAAATGGCGGTTTGGATAATTAGCAATCTTCTGCAGCAAAACTTAATTATGAGACAAGTCTGGATGAACGATGGAGAGAGGGCAATTTGGTAGTTTGATTATCACAGGTCATCATAGACCGACTGGCAGTGAGAAGTTTCTCACACAGAAGATACCTGAAGGGTGTAATTGTAGAAAGTTCATTCAGCATTACATATAATATACAAAAAGCCAGATTTTGATCCCATTTGGTACTGAGAACACAGGACAAAATATGATTTGCACAATAAATGGTTTTGTACTAATTCTTTTAACAGCATATTCTTAACAATCATATATCCCATATTTGATAATGCGATGAAGTCAGACTTGAGGCCCTTTTAAGTATCTCTGCGGCATGACATTCAAAGAAGATCAGAAACTGAAAAAAGCTTAAAGGTGGATCATCAAAGACTGTGCAGAAAGCATCAAAGTGGAGAATATTTAAGTATGCCTTCTTCATCTCTCACTTTATCTTCTATGAAGCCATAGTGGAGACTAATTTCAGATGGCACAGATTTTTATTTCCAAAGGGTTCTTTTCATGTATAAAGGCCCCTAAAAATACTTGCTTATATTTATATCTGCAGGCTTTTTAAAAAACTTATCTTTATAGTCAGCTGTTAGTAGTAGTGGACAAATCCTGCAAATAGTCACATCCATGGAGGACCAAAGCCTGCCATGCTCCAGTCTGACACATTTCTTACTCTCTTGAAAGGGCAAGAATCAAATGCTTCAGCTCAGCAATGTTTGAATGCCCAGAGCAACCCAGATTTAAAGGCCTCCATCTGTTACTGCAGGCTGCAACTGGCTGCCCTTCACAGTGCTGAATCAGCACCTCTTTTCCAATAACCAGCCCAGCAGGAGCAGGACAGCAGCATTTAAATGGGAGTTTATAATATTTACACTAAAGGGAAGTGGGTGTGGAACAGTTTTAAAGCATGTGTATGTATTTTCCTGTGGAGTTCAATGTTAATGATTTATTTTTTTTAACATGACTATCACTGCTGCCTTCTGCAGTAAGATCACATGGAGTCAGAGCCATTTTCATTGGAGAATATTTCTCAAGACCAGTCAGTCCAGCCCCTTACTCAACCAGGGACAAAACAGCAATACTTCACCCGCTCTTCAAAAACTTTCAAATTTTGATTCCCTGAATGAGGCCACTGTAAAAAGCAATACATGAGTGGATGAAACCAGAGACTGGAGCAAAACAGGAGTGGTGTTTTGGCCCCATCTGAAGGCAGGTGGATGAAAGCATGAGATAAGAAGAATTTGCCCTCCTATACACACATTTTGCCACCACCAGATCTACAGGACTCCCATCTTTCGTGCACTGGTTACTGTGAATGTTTTATCCAAAAACTGTTCAGATGTAAAAGACATCAAAAGTCCCTCAAGCAGCATTTACAGAGTCTAAGATCTTCCAGAGTAACCCACCAGATAAGCAGTTGCAATTGTGAAAGCAAACACTCAGGCTCTGCCCCAAATCCCACAGTGGGTGTCCGAGCCCTTTACTGGAAAAGGTCATCGTATTAGGTCAGAATCTCACATCTGTAAACTGAGAATAATGCTATTCTTGCATCCAGCTTTGAAATCTGCAGACAAAGCATATATCTGTGGTATAAACTGCTTCCTCCTCAACTGACAAATTAACAGTGCAGCATGCAATTTAAACAAATTGTGGAACTAAGAAAGCTGCATTTGGTCTTGTTTCAAATGTTATGTTTTCTAAGTGGTCAAATCATATATAACTACGTCTGAACATGAATATTGCTATTTGCTTTAATTAGAAAAGAAACCTCTTGGCATTAAGAAAGCTATTAATGCTGTTCCTTCTACTAGAACAAGAAAAAGTAGTCATTTAATAATATCACTAACAAATAGAGCATTTGGCAAACGCTTTCATTATCACGCACTGCGGTCAGGACAAAAATAGACTATTTATGTTTTGGTTTTGGTACAATGGCACATGTGCCTGAGAGGAGGCCGTCTTATACTTTCATTTTTAAAAAGGCAAAGGAAGAAATGTCATTACAGCGTTGCACTTGCTGTTTTCAAAGACAAACCCAGAACTACATCTGAAAACCTAGAAGTATTTTTAGTGTTCAGTCAATCCTGCCTGAACGTGGCACTTTCTGAAACCGAGACCTCTCAAAAGGAATTAAAATTTCACAAAGATAAAAAATACTACATTTAAAGTTTTGTTAAAAACTGTAATGGAAAAGATACAAAATACATTATTTATTTTGCTAAAAATCAATCCACAGCATTAAAGTTGTTTCTTAGTACATAGAAACAAAATATATAGCAGTCTATAAAAGGAACAAGAAAATTCTATTTTCTAAGATCAGAGACATAAAATAAAAACAATTAATGGTCTGAGTATCTATTATTCTTAAGGCCAAAGTACATAACCACAGCGGCCCAGGACTGGAGTTTTACAGGGCATGCACATTGTACACAATGATCTCCCGAGGCGCACAGGGGAGTGTTCACGTCCTTTTGGCGTATGGTGATTAGGAAATAGCCAGTGAGTCACATACTACAGGCTAGCAACTGTCTACTTTTTATGACCATTGGTGCAGATGAGAAGCTCATACAAAAGAGTCTATTCATTCTCAGTCCCAGAATTTTAAACAAATGCAAGCAGCAAACCTAGGGCAAATATTTCTCTGTGATACAAAATAAGTGTCAGGCATGCAAGGCTGCCATTTCCCACAACAGCCCCATTTGGTTTGGGTAGGCAGAGTCAGCTTTGTTGCTCTCATGAAGAGCAGAATGGGTAATGAGGACCGGTCCCCTCACATGCCTATAAATTTGGGAGGGTGAGGAAAGAGGGACTGAAAGGCGGCCTTCTTCACAGGAAGACCTAGGAAGGGGAAGAAAGGCTGTAGCTTCTTCCTTGAAGGCTCAGAAGAGGAACAACCTGATTAGAAGTGGAAGGAACAGGGTCAGGGTTCTTCACATCACATCCTCTGCGAGGAGAATCAGGGAGGAACCAGCTCCTCTAGTGGCAAACAGCCCAAGTTGTGCCCTGCAATTCTAAGCAGGACACATATGAGCTCATGAGAGAGGAAGAAGTGAAGGCATTGCCAAAAAAAGAGACAAAAAAAACCAAAAACACAACCCACCAATAAAATAAAGAAACAAACTCCTTGCTGGTACCACAATAGCACGTGAACTGGTATTTCACTGTTTTTCCTGTCCCCGTGTACTCTGGCAGCACTTACCACTCCCCATCACAACCTGCAGGAGCTCTGCTCACAGGCCATTGCCATGGGGCCATGGGAGTGCTGCCCGAGCACTCGGCAATGACACTGGATGGTGTTCCTGCTGGCCACTGACGGTCTTTTTGTAAGCACCTGTGACAAATCAGGCTGGCAGAGCAGTGACTGGTGGAGAAAGTTATGCAAAATATATGAGAGGGCTACTACATTGCTGGGGAGGAAGTCCTATTTCAGATCTGCTAGAGTGACAGCTATAGCAGACTATTGCTGGGCAGACAGTAAATAATGTTGAAAATACCAACAAATTTAGAACATACATTTACAGAAAAATCTATTGAGAACCCTACAGCAATTGTTCTTAAAATATGTTTTATCTTTTTCTCCTTAGTTTTCATCAAGGTTTGATTGCAGGTTTAAAAAAATAAATCCACCTTTCCTACTCTGGATCCATAAATCACTCCCTAGGCACACTCAGGACTGCTCAGAAGTCCTCAGCAGGGTCAGTCCAATTCCCATTCCTTGAGCCAAAATACATTCCCCCCACAGCCAACCTGCGGAGCAGCAGGGAGCTCTGCTTTACACATGACCCATCACCTCAACACAGCATTATTGCTGAGAAAATACAAAATTTATAGATCCTGTTTTTTCAACAAAAATAAATAACCAGAGCTTAAATCTTGTATCTATTTAGGTCCTTATTTACTACCTAGATCTTACTCGCTTTATAAATTTTCTTTAACAGTTGCCCTTCACCCATTGCTATTTTGAGATGGAAGGCTGCAAGACAGCCTTAAATACTTGTTCTGTGTTTTTCATAGAGTTCTTATTGAAGGTCTTATAAATACATTTAACCAGTCTCTAACACCGTAGTTAGATATTTGATGGATTTTACTGCTCCTTTTCTCCTAGGTACCTTGGATCTGCGAATTAAGGTTTTGAATATACTTGCATGCTTAGAAGGTGCTGTGGAGGGGCTGTAGCAGCAGCCATGCGAGGAGTGAACCTTGGTAACAAGGTCTGTCTGTGTGACTTTCAGGGACACTGAGGACTGTAGAAAGCTGTAGAGCGCACCTAATACCTGAGCCACCACTTACTGAGAAGCTGTTAAGGTGCAGACGGGTGAGAAATGAGCCAGGCAAGGAGCTGGATGTGATCCCCTATGGGGCCAATTTGCTGTGCTGCACCAGAGTCTCTGCCATGAGACCTGGGCCAGATGCTATCCACAGATCAGGTCCTGCCACTACCTGCTGTAATACTGCAGTGCTAATACTGCCTACAGCTTTTCCTTATCAGCACAATTCTGTGCATGGCAGCACGGAAAGCAGTGTTTGTTATACCGCATTTAAGCATGCCATAAAGGATGCTATGTGTGCAGGGAGATCAAAAATGTGCTGTAAAACACTGATACCTGATGTTTGCAGCTGCTTTGCATGTACTCAGTCCTGGGTGTAGCTTGTTACAAAGCAAAAGATGATGGAATACTTCATAGAAATGGCCTCATGAAATATTCAGTTTCCTGTTTTTGCCTGGGGTGCAATCTGCACATTTTCCATACAGTTGGACCAGGAAAGAGAAGTGCTAGAGTCTATTTCTCATACATTTAAAGTGTTTACACTTTTAATAAAACAAGCTAAAAATGCAGAACTACCAGCATCAATTTCCATGGAAGAAAACACATGTTTTAGTCTGGGCAAAATCCCAGACAGAGTACGAGAGACTTCTGAGATGAAACCAATTCAGGAATCCTTCAGACAGATATCAGAACAATATAATAACACCAACAAGGTTGTAGTCTCCAATAACTGCTTTACATAATATATGCTAATCATAGTTTTTGCTTGGATGACACTTGCCCATCCACCCCAAACATAAACCTATTTAGAAAGCAACTGTATATCCATGCAATTTTTTTCCTTCCAAAATCCCAGAATCTTATTTAATACAGCACAGGAGCAGAGCCACTCACACACTCCCATACAGGAGCAGGTCTCCCAGCACTGCCTCATCCTGCACCAGCTGATGGAGGAACACACAGTAAAACGCTAGATACGAGACGGTGGAAATAACATGGTTGAACCCATCAGGAGACTTCTGCCGAGTCTCTCTGTGACCGTGCAAAAAGGATGGGCTGCCCATGCTGCTAACATATTCCAGTACGCCCACACACTCAAAGGTTACGATAGTGTGAAATTGCGCTGGGATTACCTTTTTCAGGATTTTACCACCTAACAGAAACACTGCTCAGTGCTCAGCCTTAAAGTGGAGCAAGGATGGCACCCAGTGGCCAAACGGATTCATCTCAGAAAAACATTTCCAGCTATTTTCCCATTCTCCCTTTTTTGGGCATTAATTATATAAAAGGTTCTACCTCTATCTGCCGTGAGCTGGTTGACAGGGTGAAAGGGTCTTTTAAGGCCCCTAGCTCCTTTCTTTAAGGGACACTTACGTTTCCTTTTGTAGTTTGTTTTTAAGCCTATAGAAGTGCTACCATTAATAATTTAAAATCAATACCAGCAAACATTTATGACAAACAGCTGTTTGCAGCCAGAGCCTGGTATACAGAAATAAACAAAGAACAGTATTTTGTCCCCGTGAAGAATACATGCTGGGGGACAAAAGGAAAGATTTCTTCCTGATTTTAAAATTAATATTGCCATTAAGGAACTTGTTTAATTTCAAAATTAAAGTTGATAATATTAGTGACAGACGTAACATTTCGATCCAAATGGTGAAAAGCAACTTGATTTTTTAACCAGAGAATTCCCACCTATATATTAAAGTCTTCTGGGTCTACAGAAGGAATTCAAGCCTGGTTAAATAATGCTTTTGATCGTAAAACATTTTTCTGTATTTCTTGGACAAATTCTTTCCTCCCTGTGGGATGTGGGGTATAACTCACTCCTGACTGACAGGGAAAGAACCACAACAAACCCACAGCGAACACCTCCAAATGTACCATCTTTCAGTAGTACTTCTAATTTCTCTCATACAAATTAAGTATACAAATTAAGTATACAAATCTTTGCTACATTGATACTCCTCCTGTTTGAAAACCTTTCCAAATATAAATTCCCAAGGCTACCATGGACTCGTGCATACTATTTTATTACTTGACAAGCTTTGAATTTTTAAAAAACCATTCTTCAAACACTCCTCAGCCTTGCGTGACACTTTAAATGTTCTACGCCTTATCACCTCTTGCACGGTTGCTGGCTAAATACTGGAGCAGTGTGGAATTGTACTTATTTGTCAAGGATCTCCTGTTGACAAGAGATTTTTGTGGAGTGTGATGGCTGATCAGTCAGGCCATCTGACCCACAGCAGGTCTGTAAGATAATGAATCATTTCACCTTCAGCTGGGAACAATGCTATGTCACCGACAATCTCTATCTGGACCAATTGTAGTTTTGGATGTGAAAATAAGATGCAACAAATTAGAAACTTGCCATGTACATAACAGATATACTCATTGAGCAGTGAAGGAGTAGCATACCTTTCCTTTTTTTTTTTTTTTTTTTAAAGTATGGGTAAAGCAATAACTGTTTTATTACTCACTCTTCTGTTGAAAATCACTGTTGAAGTGCCGTTGTATTACTGCGCGTAATTACTAAGAAACTGAAAAACAGCTGCTATTAAAGGCAGTAAGTATTATTTTCATATATTCTGAATGATTCTTAATACTGTAAGAGAATATTAGAAAACAGCAGAAATTCCTGGAACTCTATTATAATCTAAACCAATTGAAATGCATTTCAGTTTTTTTTTTTTTTTTTTTTTT
>PPHD01009981.1:0-20101 GCA_002909625.1 Bambusicola thoracicus | reverse complement strand
CACTGTTGTAACAGCAAAAGGTGATGCATTTAGGATTCCCCTCTTCAGGCAAAGATCTTAATTTTGTGTATTCTGTAAGTGGCAGACGTTGGTGGCTGAGAAAAATATCTTTTTGTTCTTGTTCTGTATCAGAAAAGCTGATGACCCCAGAAATGTTCTCAGAGATTCTTTGTGATGACCTGGATTTGAATCCTCTGACCTTTGTCCCTGCTATTGCCTCTGCCATCCGACAACAGATCGAATCATACCCAACTGACAGCATCCTAGAGGATCAGTCAGACCAACGCGTTATTATTAAGGTAATTATAGGGAGGCAGTAGAATGAGAGCTGAACCTTTTGCATTTCTCCAGTTTTTGGAGGTTTTTTGTTTTTTTTTATGGGGGAGGAGTAGTACAAATACTTTCCTCAAAACCAAGGAGTTCCTAATTCCAGTCCCATGTCCAGGTTAGATTTTGACCGTGAGAAATGAACGACTTGTTTCTTCCTTTGTCTCCAGCTAAACATCCACGTAGGGAACATCTCCCTTGTAGACCAGTTTGAATGGGACATGTCAGAGAAGGAGAATTCACCAGAGAAGTTTGCCTTGAAGCTGTGCTCAGAGCTTGGCCTGGGTGGGGAGTTTGTCACTACTATAGCCTACAGCATCCGGGGACAGCTGAGCTGGCATCAGAAGACATATGCCTTCAGGTACAGAACTGTCATCTTTCTGGCATGGGTGTAGATGTGTGTTCTTCATGGCTGTTAACATCAATGAATCTTGAGCAGCTGACGCAATGTAGAAGGCTTAATTTGAAATAGGTTCTTATGGATTGTACCCACTCTATAGTTCTTAAATTATTTTTGCATGGTTAAAGTGTTTGATTTCTCATGTTCATATGCCTACAAGTGCATATAACTGTCTTCCTTTTAAACAAGTTTATTAGATGAAAAATAAGTAGGGTGCAAGTAAAGATTTTTTTTATTTCTTGGACATGCTTTTGTATGTTTCATCAACTGGTGATCCCCTAAGCTGGTATCATTTAAAGATCACTGCTTGTGCAAGGTTAGCAGTTCAGATGGTTTCATTTCTCCTCACTGTTTTGGACGGTTGTCTGTCTTGAAGTGGCAAGTGAGTCACACATCATGGGATGGCTAGGTGCTGCTGGTGAGCTGTAAGAGACATTGTATTACTTGAATGAAATGGATGGACTCCTCTGGATAACAGAAATGTTAGTAGTGGATCTAACCAAAGCACTGTAAATGTTAGTGACGCATTTGCAGTCATGTCTTGCTCAGACATGGCCCTTTCCTTGTTGCTGGCTGCCTTACTGGTGAAGAAACGAAGCATTTTGATCTAGTGCCTGGTGTGTTTTGTTCTGGAGTTGATCCTGGTGCCTCTCAACCAGCTTGTGTTTCTGCTCAGAGATCTTATTGTGGTGGGTATAATGCATCCCAGGACCAGATATCAATGAAATCAGCTTTTGCCACAGAATGAAAGGCTGTTCTAATTAACAGTGGCAGAATTCCTTGTGCCGCCTTCTTCTAATGTCTGCACGTGATGAGCCTCAGATCCGTTTCTCTCTCATCAGCTCTGCCTGACTTGGGCCAAGCTTTGGTCTCCTGAGCTAAGACTGATTGACACTGTAGCTCTCTACCCTGGCTGAAGTTAAAGTTGGCTTGATCACAGGCAGTTCTCATAGCTGGAATGCAGCAGCATCAGGTTTGATTAGTCAGCTTTGTAACTTGTCTCCTAATAATAATTATTCCCAGTTGTGCCGTGCAGTGTTCTGTGGCAATTTACTGTACGGATGTTATCCTCCATATGTTGCTGAGTCTGCAGTCTGTTGAGTATTCCTTAATGTGTGCTGGCGAGTTTTTAGACCTCAGGCCATGGTGACACTTGAGGAAGTTTGAGAGTTCAGCAAGTGATGTATTGCAGAGGTGGGAGAAAGATGCTGCTGACGCTGGTTTTGTAGAGGTCAGTTCAAGGAAGCTTGCAGCTAATCCCTGATGTGGTTCACGTGGAAGTCAAACTCTTCTCTTGGAGCTAGGGAGTTGACTTCTACCTTGCTATGCATGACAGTAGACTGATATTTGCAGATCCATGTGGGACCAAATGAAACTGCTAGAGCAGTGGGTACGTGTTGGTGAGAATTGGTGGGAACTTGGGGGCAGTCAGTGGCAATATGATGCCTCTAGTTCTGCCTCTTCTTCCCTGCTGCTATACATGTGTACTTCATATTTGTAAAGACATGTATCTGGCCCTGGTTACTGAAGAGTGCTTCCTTTTAGGGGTAGCTCAAATAGGTAGATTTCTGGCCTTCTTTGGACTGTTGCAATTTTGTTAAGAGGGAGAATTAAAAAGAAGGAAGGAAAGCACAGAAGCGAAGTATGTAGCCATGAACCATTCAGAGGCAAAAAGCACCTAATTTAAGGCTTGCTTTTTTTGTCGTAGTACAAACATGCCCTCCTCTTCCCTCTGTTCTTCCTGCAAAGGAGTACTTTTGAAACCTTCCTGTGATTAATAATGTTTGGGTTTTGTGGTTGGTTAAGTTCCTGAATTCCCAAACCACAGGGGAGTGATGGTTGCTCCAAAGTTATTCCACCGATGTGAGGAAAGAGTCTGCTGTAGATGTATCAAAAGAACCTTAAAATCTCCAGGAATTGGAGCTTTGAGAAGTCATGTGCCTCTTAGTCATCAGAGGGAGAGGTGAAACTGTCCTTCAGTTGATGAACTCCAGGGCAGTTCTTTCAGCTGGCTTCTCTCTGCAAAACAAGAGGAGCCTGAGAGCCCAATGGAAATGACGGGACTGGAAGTGGTTGGTAACTGATGCAGTTGTGATTTTCAGGGGGATGGTGTACCAGACATTTCCTGCCTCAGTGCTGAGATGTTTCTAAGGACAGCACACAGTGTTTCATACCCAGACCTTTGCCTTCAAAACCAAAATGACGTTTGCTTGAACATCAAACCTGCATGCCTGAGGATTTGCCCTTTCCAGAGGAGGACCTCTCCCTGCCCTCTTGGCTGTACCCATGATGCTGCTGCCAGAGGCTTTGCCCCAACAGAGACAGTGCAAGTGCTCCACTGGGAATGCTGCAGCTGACAGTGCCTTTCAGTTGTTCTGCCAGCACCTCTTGTTTAAAAAATAAAGGAGGGGAAGCTGTCCTACGATGAAGTCCAGGAGATGAGGAAGGATTTTTCATTTTCTCTAATTCTACCCTACAGAAATGTAGTATATGAGTTGGCTTCCATGTAAGCGATGCTCATGAGCTGGCTTTCCAGCCCCTATCTAATTCTAGTGGATGCTCATTGCTGATAGCATGGTCTCAACCTCATTATCCATGCTTAAGTCAGGATCTAGCAGTTAGCCTGGAATTTGCAGCAGTTTGTTGCTAAGATGAATTTCCTGGTTTCAAGTGCTGCTTTAGTGGATATCAACAATATTGGAGGTGGATTTGACCAAAGTTTCCTCCCAGGATCAGATACCAAAGGCGTTGGATTCATTTTTCCTTTAACAGTTTGATGCAGACGTTGTCTGTTCCTATGGTGATCGGCACCAAAGTCCCTTCCTGTGAATGAGATGGCTGAGCATCAGTGCTGGGATCCTGGTGGGGGCACATCCCTGGGATCTGCACGCACACCTGTGTGAGGGCTCACACACGTTCACACACGCACACACACGTTCACACACACGTACACATTCACACACACACTTGTGCTGAGCTGCTTTCTAGAATTCAAAGCAAACATTTACATTCTGAGGCTCCTGTGTATTTATGCTGAGCTTCCAGCTCCACCCTCAATGTTTGGGAAGCTACTCCTGATAAGTTCCTGTTGACTTCTGCTGAAAAGTCACTAGTGAAGGAGTAAACTTTTTTATGCATGTGATAATGCAGCTGTTCAGGGCAGACAGATCTCTGAGGAGCAATCTTGTGATCTGTGACAGAGCTCTGCGTTTCATTGCTTGTGCTGGGATTAATCTCAGTCTGTGGTTACAACACCAGGTCCTCAAAAAAGACAGCCTTTGCCATGGCAATGGGGAGAAAGTCCTTGTTCCACTGTCAGGTTCCCGTCCTGTCAGGCTCCCTGAAAGCGACGTGCTGGGAAGAGCTGCTGGAGGTGTACGAGGCAAGCTACAGCTAGGAAGTAAGAGCTGCAGAATGGCAAAGCTAGATGAAGAGCCCTGTTAACAGTCCCTGCTCAGTTACTGCTCTGGGAGACATCCTCCCCACATTAATAAACTGATATGAATGTTGCCTGTGCTTTACTCCATTTGAACGCTGACATCCAAGTACATAATGGCCTTCATAGGAGAGAACTACTTCTGCCACAGTTGTTTTGATGTCTGTCCTCTCTGGTGGTTGTAGGGTCGGTAATAATTGGTCTCCTTGAGATGGTAACTGCCCTGGGGTACTTCTGGGAACCAGACTGTGTTCGCTGGGGCTGAGTGAGCGCTTAAGCCTGAAACACTTAAAATGATCTGCACCTGTAACCCAGAGGAGTGGACTGTTAGCACTGATGAATGTTGCTTTGACTTCTGCTCCACTGCTGCAGTGAGAACCCTTTGCCGACTGTGGAAATCGCGATTCGCAACACGGGGGATGCAGACCAGTGGTGCCCTCTTCTGGAAACCCTCACAGACGCCGAGATGGAGAAGAAGATCAGAGACCAGGACAGAAATACAAGGTGCCACCCCTCGTTCAGTTCTCATTCTGGCCTGTCCCTAAGACAGAAGTTAAAAGCTTTAATGTTTTTCTTTCTCTGCTGAGTGCCAATTGGCAGGATTGCAAACTTGCACACCACAACAAACTCATAGCCCTTTTGCTTCAGGATATTAAACTGTTATCACCTCACTCCACAAATATTTAACTGTCTCCTTTAGCCATATCCTGCTTGAAGCAAAGTTCCCTTTTTTTTGTTGTTCCCCTGGGATTCTGCTTGTGTGGGGGGGAGGGGTTCTGTAGGAAGGCATTCATCACAAATATTGGAGTTTCATGCACTGTCACGTGAATTAGCATCCTGCCAGAAGGATTCCTTTTATGTAGGATAAAGTGCTGTTTGATGTAGGGACAGACAAGGTCTCAGCTCCAGCCTGATGAATGTTGACCTGTTTGCTGGCACACGAGCACTTCTGTCATTACAGGAGGAGCTCTGCTTGACATACAGCCCCACTAAGCAGTGTTCAGCAAGTACTCAAAAGCACTTGCTCCTACTTTGTTAAACTGCAACTGCTTCTGGCAGTACAAATGAACTGCTGGTATCTCTCCAGAAGATATGTTGTGGGAACAGTAAGTATGCTCGGCTCCCTCCTAGGAATATTTTATTGCTGATTAACAGATTTATAATTGTTCTTCTTCTCAGCTATCGCTGTCTGAATAGTTCTCAGTAGAAACTGGTTCAGTCTCACTTAATGAGCAAAACTGCCCTAAAAGCAGTTGCTAAAAATGGTGTCATAGCACTATGAGCAGGGGCACTCAAGCGACCAAGGGCGTTTGGGCAGTAAATCTAACAACCTCACCAAAAGTGTTGCTTTTAGTAAGCCTTCACACGTCTGTAACACAGCACTCACTGTAACTCTTTTTCTCTTCCTAGACGTATGAGACGCTTGGCCAACACTGCTCCAGCCTGGTAAACTTCCTCTTGTGATACTGGTGCTCTTCCTACAGACTTTGTCCCCACTCCTCTCCCCAAATGGATCTAGGATTGGCAGGGGTCTTACTGTCCCTCAGGGGACACACATTCCACTTGCCAAGAGTTCCCAGTACTGCTGACTTCTGCCCCATCCCCTCAGCCTAGAGGCCACGTACCAAGAATGCTGCGTTAGCACATGATCTAGCTGAGACTTATGGCAGCTGTTGGAGCCCTTATATACCTGTGTGTGGACAGTGTAAAAATACTTTTGTATAGGTGCAACGTGCACTACTAGAACAACTTTTTAAATAAAAGGAATGCATACTACTAAGGTAGAGTTCAGTATGTTTAAATAAGTATTGAATCTCACACTTTATCCTATTACAGCAACTGAGTCACTTCTGGGTATAAGAGTTGACAGTAGCAAGGTGATGTTCCTTTTCTTGTTTTCCTCTAATTCCTTTCTAATTAGAATCCACCTTGCTGCTCAGGTCCACTAGCTTTGTGATAGAGTTCCTACCTTTCACTGCCAGGAACTGTCAGTTATTGCAGGCAGGTTTTGCTGGCAGCCTGACTGTTACACTCAGACCTTTATGATAAAGTCAGTTTTAAAACCAGTAGGTTTTATGGTCCTTGCTGGTCCACCCACAGTGCTTGCACAGTCAAAATTACTTTCTGGCCTTAATTTATCATGTTTATACTTGAGTAATAGCAGAGCCAGTTCTGATTCCAGGGTGGGAGGGAACTTCTTCCAGATGTTAGTACACTGAAACAAAATCTGCAATTTAACAATAATATTATTGCAGTCTTAGCCTAGACTCCTGTGCCAGAGTGGCATTCCATCCATTTTTTCTAATCAGAGGGATTGAAAGGTGAGTTGTGCATGTAAGATAAGACCATGCAGAACATATTTAGCCTTGTGGATGCAAGGACTCCAGTTCTTTCAGGGAACACTTCAGCCTCTTTTTGTTAGGATCAGGCATCTCTTCTGCAAGCAGCTCCTTCAGGGAACATAACCAAAAGAGACAAAACTGCTGTAGCCTTAAGCCTAGCATCAGTGGTGCATGTTTTTGAACTGCTGTGCAGCTTGTGGTTAAGTAGCTCTAAGCTTTGCAAAAAGGAATGGACAAGTGCACATGAGGATGTGAGCTTCTGCAGCGAGCTTAGAAGCACTTCTTTCAGCTTCTCAACATCCAGAGAGGATGTAGGAATTTTCCCTCTAAGAAACTAGAGGCAAGGCTGCAAAGTGCAGGCATCCAGCCCACAGAAAGATGAGAACAGGCTGCTTTGAGCATTAGGACTATGAGGAAACAGCGAGGAGTAGCTTTCCCACCCTGTAAGCACAGCTCTTCTGCATCATCTAATAACCAGCCCCCACTGAGTGCAGCCCAGCATGAGTTGCAGTTCTGCATGCCCTAAAGACAACGCCAGCTCTGCAGGAGCTCATGAACAAAGCACACAGCAGGTGCCTGTCTAGTCTGAAGCCACTTGTCCCTAGTACCACTCTACCTTCTAGAAGATCACTACATGTATGGTTCTTTTCCTACACAGAAACAAAAGTGCAGCAAAATAGTTGAAGTTTTCCATTACCAAGCTGTTTTCATGGGAAGCCTACAAAGGAAGTGAGTGGGATGGCTGTGGTTCAGCCTTCCATTGCCATAAGGCTTCTGTATCATTCTTACCTGGCTGCTGGTTACTCACACCTCCACTAGTTTTAGTGGTGGTTTGCAAGCACGTAGCTGAACAGACAGCCAATAACTGAGCTATCATAAGATACACTGCAGACTTACTGTAAACATTTGGGAGATCTAGTAGAAGCACACATGCACTAAAGCTAGCAAGAATGGTCAAATTCAGTGAGTACAGCTGCTCGTGTTTAATTTCTAAAATTTCGAGGTGGATTCCACAAGAGTGGAATTACATGGCATGCACAGACCTCCCTTGTTCCTACTATCAAGTGCTACTTTCAGTCACCAGCTAGAACAAGCTTCCAACTCCATTCCATGTCCCTTTTGCAGGCCTCCCTTTCTCCATCCATACCTCACCCCGTTCTCACACCCTGCAGGGTGAAGCAGAAGGAAAGCTTCCAACTAGACTAAGTCTTGCCTTGCCACAAGACTAAAAAGTACAGAAGCCTGAGCAAGCAGCCTGGCAGTTTTGAGCCAAGTCCTGAAGAGTACTGCTGCTTCTGCTCCTGGCAGAAATGGACACACAACTGAAAAATAAAGACTTTAATGTAAAGACTCTTTGGAAACAACAATGAAAAAGGGCAGGGGAGTCAGAGGAAAGGGAGCAGTTGAGCTGCATTCCACTATGGTAGGTTTTTGCCTGGGAGACGTGGCTGGGCTTACACCATGACAAGGTGCACTACTTGGTTGAAAGCCCACAAAGATGTCTCACAACTGTGAGAGCAGAGAGCATTAGTCTTGGTACAGAGGCCAGAAGTGACTTGCCATACAACAAGCCATTAACAGCGAGAGAACAAGTAACTGGTTTCACACCCCATTTGATACTTATCCCCACCAGGTAGCTGAGGAGCCATCACATAACATCCAGCCCTTCTCCCTAGAACACCTCCATAAGCATTCATCAGTTCTTACGTGCAAAGCTTTGCAGAACCACTTAGTACAGAAGGAAGATGGGTTACCCATACAAACAGTGAAGCATGGACACATCAGAATGCCAACTGGTATTATTCCAGTGAGTTGCCTGGGGCACAGCATAAGTTCAGCCAGAAGAGAGGAATCCGGCCACACAGAAGTCCTCTGTTACAGTGGACGCTGCTGCTGCTGGTCTTGGTCTCCAGGTTGGTTTTCAGGATGATCCTCAGGGAGGGGGTTATAGTTTGGATCCTCTTCAGGTGTGTCGAATACCATCTTCCTGGCAAGGGATACGTGCATCCCATCAAGCAGGCAGGTTAACAAAGTGAGCTGAAGACAAAGAAAACCCCCAGCCCTCCAGGAATGCCCTAACCCTTCACAGGGTTTGGCTGCACAGAACGTCCTGAGCCAGAAAGGACCCACAAGGATTACTGAGTCCAACTCCCAGCTCCACACAGGAGTGCCTAGAAACTGAATCATACGTCTAAGAATTGTCCAAAACACTTCCTGAGCTCTGGCAGGCTTGGTGCTGTGACCACTGCCCTACTGCACAAGCACTCAGCTCAACATGCAACGACAACAATACCTCAATCTCGAGGACAGCTTTGATCACTGACGTGAAGCAGAACATGTTCTAATTTCTTAAACCACAAAAGTACTTCAGGAAAACAAAATCCTACCTGTATCTAGCACCTCCACAAAAAGAAGGCTCCAGTTCATCTAGCAAAATTGATGGTACCAGTAGCTGCCCTGTACACACACAGTGTGCAAAGTGCCAGTGCTTTCTGCAGCAAAGGCTTGAACTGTTGAGCACAGACGCTATAACCACACAGCTGGGTCCTATGGCTTAACACAACGTAGCAGAAGCTGCAGTAAGACTAACAGCCAAGGCCAGGTTACTCCACAGAGCCACAGACCCGTTTGCTATGGAAGCCACCCAAGTTGGGAAGCAAGACAGTAAAACCAAGAATTAAAATCTGCTTTACTTACAGGAAACTGGGAGTCAAAAGCAACTTCTTTCCTCCAGGCTGGTTGGGGAAAACATCTTCCAAGAAATAATAGATATGACCCACTGCAATCCCTGGGGAGAGATGCCACCAAGGTCAGGCCTAGCTGTGCATCCTCTGCCTGCTGGACCAGAGCTGCTGGAGCTAAAGCAGGATGAACCCGAGACCACCATAGCACACAGCTCCCATCAGATCCACCTGAGCTGTGTGTCAGCAGCCAGGTTGTTGGCTGTGGTCATGCTTTACATGGGCGCAGAGGCAGGCAAGGCAGAACCAGATGCCCAGGAGACCATACACAACCCAAGCATCATGCTGAGCTCACCACACCCAGCTGCTGCCTCTAAGATGCAGCAAGATACAAGGTGCTGAGCTCAGCCCCAAGCCTGGCCACACAGCAGACTCAGCCAGCTCACTTCAAGAAGCCCACAACCTTAAATAAGATGAAAGCANAGAGAGCTTCAGCAGAATGAAGACCACCACAGCTGCAAAGTGCCCCTCTACCCACCAGCTCTGACTTACCCAGCAAATCAATAATGATGGAGTTGCCCAGGAGTAGGGAGAAGCCCATCAAGACCCAGGGAAGGAAAGGGGCCTGGAAATTAAGGAGCCCGAAGAAGTTCATGCGGATGTAAGGGTTCCTGCGACTCNCAGCTGCAAAGTTTCCTCCACCCACCAGCTCTGACTTACCCAGCAAATCAATAATGATGGAGTTGCCCAGGAGCAGGGAGAAGCCCATCAAGACCCAGGGCAAGAAAGGGGCCTGGAAATTAAGGAGCCCGAAGAAGTTCATGCGGATGTAAGGGTTCCTGCGACTCCACACATACACCAGCATGATGGTGAAAGCCTGACCCAGGAAAAACAAGCTGGCAAAGAGACCAAATAGCTAGGAACTACCGAGTCAAGGAAAAAAACCTACCTTGCACACCACCTCCAGGCAGCACAGGATGTATGCAGCCAAAGAAGTTTCAGCTAACTGGCATGAAAGATGCTGCCCATGCCATCACATCTGTCCTGAGCTGGTTGAGATGCACCAATGCTCTCCCACACTCTATTTCCCTCCCTGCACCCCAGAACAAGACGCTGCATGGCACCTACAGGGATTGCTCCTTAAGGTGCCTGCTACAACCAAAAGAGACCAGGGAGCTCTGGGCCTTCTCTATCAAGTGACCATCAGAAGGGACTTTGAGATTAGGGCCTTCATTCTGTCAGAGCCTGTGCTCTAAGGCAGCTGCAAGGCATTCCAAAGAGGTTTTGTGCTTGGGAAGGAGATATTTCTCCTATCCAGACTACTTTGGTTACTGCAAGACAAACTTAGGACAGGGACACATGGCAGTGTCTCCAGCCATTGGCCAAGTGTAGAGACAGATGGGCTCACAGTGCCCAGCACACTGCTGGCCTGCATGCACCCTTCTCCCTGTGCTCACAGCTCTGCATTTCCCACTTAAGCTGGGGTTCATTTCCTTACACTCTCTTCACACCTACTGAGCAGTCCTTCACCTCAGCCCTGCCACTGTCATTGGCTCAGCTGGAGGGCCCCTCACAGAGCTGAACAAGAGGCTTCCCTTCAGGTGGAGCTTCCAGATGCTGCCATGCTGCCATTAGGGATTAGACAGCCCTTCCCATGCCAGGTGCATCAGCACTTTGCAGATGTAACAAATACCAGAAGCTCTTCCTTTGGCTTGCTTCCACTCCTCTACAAACACTGGCTGGGCTCGGGCCAGGCTCCAGCCAGTCCTTCAGGCCCATGGCTGCAGTGAGGCTCCCTGCCTGCAGCCCATGGTGTTGGGGTTCCCCAGCCAGCTGACCTGGTCCACAGACAGGTGCCTGCTGCAGTCCACACACATCAGCGTGGGGCTATTTACAGCATCTCAGTACAGCCCAGAGGGCCTCAGCCTGCTCAAAAGGATACTGTCATGAGAAACCCTCCAAAGAGGAACATGAAGACAAAGTCAGCTGTCCTTCCACGGAAGGAGCCTTCTTCTAGCATACGGCAATACCTGTACCTGAGAGCAGGAGAGAAAGGAGGGGTATAGGAAATTAACAGCTGGCTGCCTGCATCCCCAGCAAGGCCTCACAAGGAACAGCCAGCTGCAAGTACAGGAGGTGATCAGCAGGTTTACAAGCACCAGAGCAGAACAGAAAGTCTCACACCACTGAGAGTGCAGCTACTCATCCGCTGCAGCAGCCATACCAGCAGCTTCATCCTCTAGCAGGGGCAACAGCAGGAGGCTGTGAACAGAGCCACCAACACCCAGGGAACAGCCCCAGTGTGCTGCGTGGCAGGGAGGAGGGACAGGGCATCACAGCTAAGCCAAAAAGGGAGCAGACAGCCTTACTGAGACCAAAGGATACAGAAATATCATGTTGAAAAAGAAACTGAATCCCAGGGGCCCAAAAAAGAGGAAGTTGGTGATCAGCCTCCATATCTGAAAGAGAAGAGAGAACAGGGGGTGGACAGGTGGCTCCCTCATGATCTCATAGACAGCAGCCCAATGCCCTGCAGTGGGGTCAGCCCACACCCCATACAGCTGCACCTATACACGGACCCCCACCCACACACCTTTTACCGGCCTAGATGGGAAAGATTACTGTTTCAGGATGGAATTAGCGAAGTTCAGCACCCAGAGCAAGTGTGACTGCTCACCCACAGCAAAGCTATCCCAGCCCCAGCACAGCTTCTAAGGATCTCACCCAGGGATGCAGGGGATGAGGTGGAGTTGAGCCACGGAAAAGGGAAACAGCAGGATGGTGTGTAGCAGGGGAAGGCCGGGAGGAGCGAGCTCCATCCTGCAGCAAGGCAATGCCAGGCTAGGAGGCAGTTCCTGCAGGGCTGGAGCAGCCACTCCAGACATGGTCAGGGCCCTGTGCCCCTGGGCAAGGCCTCACCTGGAGCTTCCTGAAGATGAGGTCGGGGTTGAAGTACAGCTGGAAGGGGGTGATGAACTCCAGCTGCTGAGAGACACGAGCAGGGCAGCTGCCACCACTGCTGCTTGCTAGGCACGCAGTGCCAGCTGCCCCACACCCTCCCCAGCACAGCACCCCAATGCCCGCGCCCCCAGCCCTCACCACGGCGGCAGTGGTAAGCACACAGGCCGTGGTGTAAGCGCGCGTCACAGCCGGCATGCCCAGGTACTCCTGCGCCAAGCCCTGGTAGGCCATGGCGCACGGCGATAGCGCCCAGCCGCGCCGCGGGGCCTTTAACTGCACCCCCCGCGGGCCGCCGACGCCACGCCCCCGCGAGCAACGCTCGGCCAATCCCGACGCGACGGGCGGCGACGGTTGGCCAATCGGAGCGCGCCTCATGCCCTCGGCCTCCAACCCGGAACGGACCCGCTGCGGACGGTGACGGGCCGAAAAGGGGAGCGCCCCTGGGGTTCCGCCCCCTGGAGGCGGGGCGAGTGAGGGAGTAGCCAATGGCGACGGGCAGTGCGATTGGCTGATGGCTGAGGGAGGCGGGGAGGAGGGTCACGCCCCCACGGAGGTGGCCAATCACGGGGAGAACAGGGGACAACAGGGGGCGGGGCGGGGGCGCGCTGTGCACGTGGCTCTGTGCGGGGCTGCGCTGCCGCCGCGCTGGGAGTGACGCGTGCCTGGTGTGCGTGTGCCCAGGCCGGGCGGTACGTCCCTGCAGCACACCTGCTCTCTTCCCCTTCAGCCGCAGGGCTGGTGCCCTCGCAGCACAGCCTTCCCCGCAGCTGAGGTGCTTCCCTAAACTGTGAGAGACCAAACCAGGCAGCACAAGGCGCCTGCTCCCCATGAGGCCAGGTGTACACAGGGCGCTCTCTGATAGCATGATCTGATAAAGGTCTAAATAAACCCACCATCCCTCAGTCCTGAGCTTGTAGTGCTTTCCAGAGCTGCATGCCGTGCTGAGGAGCCAGGTCTAATTTTACAGCCACCCTGGTTGCAGGCAGAGGAAGCTGCCTGCTATTGGGTTTCTGTAGGAGAAGGTTAAATTGTCACCGGGCTTTTAATGAGCCCTGAGATTCCTCTTTAAGCCCTCAGTTGATGGGAAGTGAAATCATTAGCAGAGGAAGGGGTCCTTGTGTTTTCCACCGCATCCACTCTGACTGCTGTTTGATGAGGGACAAAACTCAGCTGGAAGTTGAGGGGACAATGAGATTAAAGCAACACAGAGTGGGAGAGAGGAAAAGATGAGACAGGTGGGCAATGGGGGATGGGTCCTGAGTGCTCAGGTACTGAGAGCACTGCTGCCAGCCTGAGCTGCACTGGGGACCATGGGAGTGGAGCCCAGGGGATGCTAATACTGCAGCCAAGTCAAAAAACAAACAAACAAACAAACAAAAAAAACCAACCTCAGCTGGAAAGGTCAAAGAGGGAAAGACAGTTCCTGAGTGGGGCTGGGGGCTCTGCTAAGTGCTGCTTGGATCCATGTGGCTGTTTCAGCCCCAAAGCTCCACTGCTACAGCTTTGTGTGTCAGCGTTGTGCAGCCACAGCCCCAGCAGAAGTGCAACTGCAACTGAGTAAAAGAACTGAGAGTGAATAAATGGATGATGCAAGAAGTGCATGAGTAAATATCTGCTCATTTGGATGGAGGATTAGAGATTTCCTATCTGCTCTCACAGTCAGAAGCTGAGTTCAAGCACTGTGACTCCTGCCCCTACCTTGCTTGAACCAAGACTGGAGATAAACATTTGGAGCCCATTTGCTGGGAGGTCAGCAGCCTGGAGCCCAGCCTCACTAGCTACAAGGAGATGAGAATCCAAATGATCAATCCTAATTACTCCATGTGCAAATCAGACTTCACATGAAAAGGAAAAAAAATGTCATCACAGTATCACGTTCCTTCTTTTCCCTTGTTTGCCAGCCAAATTTTGAGAACTCTGCTTCTCCAGGCTTATACTTAAGGCTTTCTTTTTATAGGAATCAAGTGGGAAAGCAATGAAATGCATCCAGAGGCTCTGCCTTTAGCATGGGAAGAGGCCAGACAAACCTGTGACCCCGCCAGTTCCCAGGCAGCTTTCTGCCCATGATCTCACTTCCTTAGGAGAGCAGCCAAGCTGACTTCATGCATTACAGTACGCCCAGGGGCAGCTTCAGTCTGCATTACAATCCTTGTCACATTTTATGGTCTTTGGGAATTATGTCCTTCCACCACTTCACGTCAGCCCAGCCACACAGGTCACTCACAAGAAGAACTGAAGTGCACTGGTATCAGAGGTGAGGCTTTCCCATGCACTGTTACCAGTTCTGCACGTGCAGGTACAGCGACAGTAATCTGTGGCACCATAAACTTTTGTGATCTACAAAGCAGCTCACAAGGAAACAGTCCTGGATGGGAAGAATTCATGTGTGTCGCACACCCATCTCTGTGAATTCATCTGCTCTTTGATTTACGTATGCACGTACTGCAAGGGAATGGTTTTGTGAAGGCACAGTGCCAGACAACCACGGTTACCTCTGTTTTTGTTCTCTGCCTTCATGGGGGATTGTAAGGAATGTGCAAGCATTTGCCTGCAGTCACAGGTGAGTTTAATGCCACAACAGAAACACAGCAGCTTCCTGTCTCGATTCTGCAAACCGAAATAGCAAGGAGTTTGAAAGCAAAGAAAGCTCCCCACGAGTTAAGCAACTCACAGAGCTCAAGGAGGCACATGAGCAAAGATAAATGGGCTGTCGCAGAGTTCATCTCCTTTGTTTGTAGTAAATTATTGTGTGTAATTCGTGTTTCCTGTCCATAAATGCCAGAGGAACTTGAAGACATGGAATCTGTTCTAATTTACTAAAGACAAAAACAATTCCTCTCAAGTCCATCTGGAACTAGTTTTTATCATAATTGTTTTAGGCTCAGTAACGAGTTCAAGATCTAACTGCCCTCCCTAATTGTTTCAAGAATAAACAGATGCTCTATTTAAAGGCGTCAGCTCCCCCTTTACCCAGCACAGCAATCGCTGGGGTCACGGGATGGAAGGAGTGGTGCATCAGGTCAGCACAGAACCCAACAAGCAATGCTCCTCCAGTGGGGCCACTCATGCCACCAGCAGTGCTGGGACAGGAAAACAGCCCCTGGCCCTATACACAGTGAGCGTTCAGCTGGTGAGGTGTGCCCTCTGCTCTCTCCTGCCGTTACTACGCTGCTTGTAGCTCCACCTGGTGACCTTTAGCAGCACGTCCTACCAGCGGATGGCAGATGGCACGTCCCTCCAGCCGAGCTGCATGGCATGCAGCAGGACCGTGTTCACCCCAAGACCAGCGCTCCATCCTGCAGCAGAGCCCCAGTTCTCTGTTTTGTTTGGAAATCAGGACAAACTCATGCTGCCCACCCACCACATAAGGCTCAGTGAGCTGTCTGTGAGGTCTCACTCACCCCAGTGCCCCCCGGAGTGTGCAGTGCCAGCCCTGTGCAAGGGACATATCCGTGTGAGTGGGAATGCAGTTGCATGAGGAACACGTTCATAAAGGCACAGGGCACTGGAAAGGCTACTTCTGCTCTCAGACTCCATCCTTGCTGTACGGATGATGGGTACCAAGAGCCCCAGACCCACCACAAAGCAGTCACAAAGCAACTCTGCTCCAGTTCTGAAAACTCCACTCCATGGACTCGCAGCCCACGGATAAGCTGTGTAACCATAACTGCCTGGGGCACTTGAAATATTTACTTTTATGTTTAATGTCTACAAATAAATTCTTTCTCCTTCATTGAAGGAGTGTCTATCACACATCAGCTCAGTCTACAGTCTGAGGGCTGAAGTCAGGGGAAGATGAATCATACGGAATGGGATGTTTGGTTGTTGGTGGTATTTTATTTGCTTGTTTGTTAGAAAGAAACTAAAAATAGCACTAAAAATAGCTCAGCTCTCCAAGGACAAGTGGGTAGCACAGGGTTTGTGGTAAATCGAAGTTTATGTTGCTTTTACTTCTTACTGCTTTTTGTTCAGAGATACAACCACTTCTGGCATACCATGAGGAAGATAATCTCACCTAAACCTCATAGAGCAGAGCCCGGTCACATATCAAAACAAAGGCCCTCTTCTAAACCAGATTCTGATCATGAATTGAAGGCGTCAAGAGAGGAAACCGCTGTCTCTTAGCACGGTTATTTTTTTCCCAGTGCTTCATCACTCCTGTTAAGTTCTGCCTTGTGATCTGTTCTCTGCACCATAGGTCGCCTCCCACAGCTGTCGCTGGGGAATGTCATTCAAGGGCACTCATTTTGTAACATTCATTTCATAACCACTGTGGCCAGTTGGCTAAGAGAACATCAGGCAATATTTATTTCCTATAGAAGAAGGTCTACTTTCAGCTGCAGAAATGCAGCGCATACACCTGGGTGTGCAGTCAGCTGCTGAAGGCATCAGAAGGGACATTTGCACTTTGGTTTTTACTGGAGCCAGGACTGTGTCCTAGTCCAGGTGGCTCTCAGTTAGCTAGGAACATCTCTAACAAAAAGCCCTACCTGAAGTGAGCACTAAGGAAGATATCAGGATGAATCTGACACTGTGACATCAGACAGGGCCATCCAGCACCATTTATTGCCACATGGCACCACAAGGGATCCTCTCCTGCACTCAGGGATGGAGGTTTTGTTCTGCAGTTTGCTCTCTCTGGCCTTCAGATCACCCAGTTTCAACTAAGCCCCCGTGTCAGAGTATGATACAAAGGACAAAGGGAATAGCTCAGCTACAGCCTGACCTACTGCTCACAACAGACTGAGAAAGGGCAATTTAATTACTAGTAGCAATTTGGCTTTCCTAGGTTTTCCCAGAGAACCCCTGTTGTTTATCAGGAGGATGAAAACACCAAGCACTGACCCAGCACACAGGAGACAGAGCCGCTCTTCTGACACCCGAAAATGCCCGCTTGCAGGTGAGCACCACAGGATCCCCCCAGCACCCGTGTGTCCCCTCAGGGCTGGAGAGTTGCCCAGTGACTGTGTGTCCCTGCCCCCCAAAGCTGCAGCAAAGCCCATTTCCTGAAGCTGTCATACATTGTCTTGAACTCACATAAATTGTGGGGATGGTCCTTACAGGAAAGGCAGAATGTTTGACAGGAACAGCTGGGCGAGATCCAAAACCCAGCCAGGGAACGGCTCCAGATCTGCCCTGTGGTTACAGAGCAGGGTATGTAGGGAGAATGCATTCTGTAGAGCCAAGCTGCATTAATAGAAACAGGGCCCCTCTTCTCCTCTCATGGTGTGCCCCTGCAGCTGATCCAGCGGATCCCAGGGTGAGACCCCTGGCATGCAGGAACCTTTCAGTGCAGGGCAGAGCAAAGGGTGTGCTGAGAGGCTTTTAACAGCAGGATTCTGCTAACTGCTCCTGCAGTTAGATCATTGCAAGCACAGAGATGCCATCACATTCTCCATATGGCTGTTGTCCCATACTCATGCCATCATGTTTCACCTAATTATGACAAGCTGAGCTCAATGAGAAGGTGTTTGAGGGAAGAGTGAGATAGGTCCCCACGGTAGTGCTGGAGAGCTGCTTCTCCTTCCAGGAGTCGTGTGGCTGCAGCACCACCCTTCATGCCAATGACACAGCCCCAGGCTGGAGATCCTTCACCCACATCAGGGCTGAGCGTTGGCAATACTGTGATCTTTAAAGGCACAGCAGGAATCCAGTCGGCAACACAACCAATGTGAGCACCAGTCAGCATCTCAGCACAATGCATACAGGTGCGACGGAGGGGAACGAAAAGCATCCATTCACATACCGAGGCTGCTGCTGGAGGAAGCAGAGCTCCCAGCCGGGCTGCGCAGTGGGCCGTAGCAGCAAGCATCCCGCGCTGCTCCTGCCGCTCAGTGGCTGAAGGCGGAGCAGCACTCAGTGCCGCTATGCCCCGAAAGAGAATCTTCTGCAGAACGGGTCAGAAGCAACGACTGACCGGGGACAAAGAGGGGTTTAAAAACAGTTGCACCTATTCTGAATAGTTTGAAATGTATAGGATGTATTGTATGGAAAGAAGCAAGCCATTGCTGTCACTGCTGCCACACCATCTTCAGCAGCTCACATGGGACAAGGAATTGTTTTCTGGACTGATGAGCAACCCACGCTGGCTGGCCTCATTGCCCAGGGCTCATCAGATCTGTCCTGCAGAAGTGATGGGTGGTTCATGTGGGAAGGGTGCAAAGCTGCCACCCTAGTGAAAGATAAGCCAGAAGACAAAGGTGAAAGGTCATGGAAGAAGTCACCATTGCTGTGCAATAAAACCTTTTCTACTTGTTAGAATTTAGCTGAAGCCTCTCAGAGGTAACAAGAAGACCTCCACTGCACAAAGGTATCTAATTGTTAACCAAGGTTTTGAAACAGAACTGAATTTCAATGTTGTACTCCATAGGCGTGCCATAAATCCATTGTACGAGGACTTCTATGCCTCTGTGAGCAACTGTGAAGCTCTGTTGGGTCCTTGATTGCTCCCACATACACTCCTTGGTACCAGCTGCCCTCAGAACTTAGGAATTTGGGCAGCTCTGGATCCTGCAGAATAATTTCCCCAAACTGCCATGTATTTGGAAGAAAGTTAATGGAACTGTGTTGTTAATGAACATGCAGCTCCATTTAGAGAATGTAAATCAGCTGGCAAGACACTTGCCAAGTCAAGTGTGTTATCCTAATGTAATAGGTGACTCAATACATAGAATCACAGAATGGTTTGGGTTGGAAGGGATCCTTAAGGTCATCGTGTTCCAACCCCCTGCTACAGGCAGGGTCACTTCTCTCTAGACCAGGTTGCTCACATCCCAGCCTGGCCTTGAATGCTTCCAAGGAGGGAGCATCCACAGCTGCTTTGAGCAACCTGTTCAGTCTCTCACCACCTTCACAGTAAAGAATTTCTTCCTGGTGTCTAAGTAACCTGTTCCTGCTTCCACTCCCCATAGGCTTTCTTTTTGAGCTCAAGTAAGTCCAGGAGCTTCTTGTTGATCCACAGAGGTTTCCTGGCATCCTTGCCTGCCTTCCTTTTTCTTGCGATGCACTGCTTCCGGGCTTGGAGGCGATGGTCCTTGAACACCAACCAGCTTTCTTGGGCACCTCTTCCCTCCAGGGATTTCTCCCATTGCAGCCTGCCAAGTAGTTCCCTGAAGAGATCAAAGTCTGCTCTCCTGAAATCCTGAGTGGCAAGCTTGCTGTGCACCCTCTTTAACACCATTTCATGATCACTACAACCAAGACTGTCCTTGAGCTTCACATTACTCACCAGCCCCTCCTTGTTGGTGAGAACAAGGTTCAGCATAGCTCCTTTTCTCACGGGTTCCTGTATAACTCGGAAGAGGAAGTTACCATCAACACATTCCAGGAACCTCTTTGATTTCTGGTGCACTGCTGTGTTGTCCCTTTAACAGATACGGAGGTGGCTGAAGGCTCCCATAATGACCAGGTTTTGTGACTGTGGAACAATTCCTACTAGTTCGCAGAGAGTCTCTTCTACTTGGTCTTCCTGATCAGGCAGCCTGTAGAAGACCCCCACTACAATGTCTCCTTTCCCCTGCCTTCCCTTTAACCCTAACCCACACATGCATACACCTGCAGCTCCTCCTGCTTGTTCCCTATGCTCCATGCATTGCATACGGGCACTTGAGTTGGATGCCCATTGAGGCTGATTTACCAATTAGAATTCCCTTATCCTGAACCTTAAGAGCTGTCTTACTGGCCTGCAATCCCACCCCAGGCCTATGGCATCCTCACTGTCAGCCTCAAAGTGCAATGATTTGAAGATCCCCACTCTCAGCAACTCTAGTTTAAAGCTCATCAGATCAGATTGGAAAGCTCGCTGCTGTTTAGCCCCAGGCTGTGGGTTCAGTGCAGACTACACATGAATCTGGCTGACCAGACGCAACCCACAGACGCTTCGTCCTTTAGGAGCTCTGAGTGGAGACACCGATCGCCACAGCCACAGCCACAGCCACAGCCACAGCCACAGCCA
>PPHD01009980.1:5870-20103 GCA_002909625.1 Bambusicola thoracicus | reverse complement strand
CTTGTTTGCCTTCAGATTCCCTCCCCGAAGCTGGGATTTTGGGTTCCCAAGACTACTTTTTTGGGACTTTCCTGGAATTTCAGTTGGCTATTGAAACAGTGTTGTAAAAGAAAACCAGAAAACAAAACCTGCACGCATGCTTTCCTGAGGTGCCTATGGAAACAGGACCAGTGTGTGTAAGCAAGGCAAAAGGCACAAATAGGAGTGATGTCGTGGGAGGAGCTGTCAAGTGCTTGGCTTACGTAACTGTGTGAGCAGGAAGCTCGTTTAGCATCTAAAAATAAAATCTTCTTTGTCATGGGCTGTAAGATTTGTAAAGAATTTTCACACAGAAGCACTTGGAAGGTATAAGAAGAGACTTCTACTGCATACCGCTGCCGTTGGGTAGAGCAGGGCAGTTTCCACCAACCACTTTCCTGTGATAGTGGAATGTTTCATTACAAAGGTTTTTTGTTGTTGTTGTTGTTGTATATGTTTTTGTTTGTTTGTTTTTTCAAAGGGAAAGAATGTAGGATTTATCAGCGAGCATCGGTATCAATTGTTAAATAAATAAAAACATCCCCCATCTTCCCAATATTCATAATCTTTTTCCCAGAGATAGATGGCTTAAGTTTCATAATATAATGTAAATCTTTTCTATGCGCATGAATAAATTTAATTCCACTAGACCTTCTTAGGGAGAATATTTTTCTTAATCTATTACCCGTAGCAGCTAGAAGGAGTTTGTCCTCTGTATTTTGCATTCCAGTGTATTCAGAGATGTTACCCCAAGTTGTGTAGGAAGAATTCCTATATTGCAGTAATTGAATCTTGGACTTTATTGGTGCTTTCTGTTTTTCCTTCTGTAAATTAATTTTCAAGATCTTTGGAGAACTAGAAACTGTTTTCCTTAAGGTGTAAGGCTGCCTCTGGCTCCAACCTCATCCTTCCTGAAGAGCGAATGTTATAAACTGAACAGTGAGATGCTCTCTGACTGCTGTTCCTTCAAGGAAAATCACTGAAAAACTTCCAGGAAAATCCCACATCTAAAACAAAGCAATGGAGCAGTTCTGATTTCATGGAAGTATTTTTAAATATATTACTGCCACATCATCATTTTTCACATCATCATCATCATAGGCTAAACTGTCTCATGACATCTTTCCAGTTTATTGTGAAGTGATCAATAATTCATCTGGTATCATGATGATTTCCTTTCCAGCACACTGCACAAATGTATTAGGTTAAAATATAGACTTAAATGTTGTGGAAGGGACTTGTTTTTTGATTATTTGTTCTAAGTGCGTAATTCTGTTCAAGTAGAAATGCGTTATGCCTTTCTCAACAGCAGCTTTTCAAGTTACCTCCTACATACATGACTTCTCCTCAGATCCCGGATGATTTTTATGCTCAAAATGAGGATTGAATCTTTTCCAAATTTCTTTCCTTCGTAACTCTTGATGTTTCAGTATGTTGCCTGGCTACGCACAGATGGCTCAGTGGGAGGAAGCAGTGTAAGTGTGCTCAGCTTCAAAGACCACATCACAAATGGCAAGTCAAATTTGGGATCTATCAGCCTTTCAGCATAGTCTTCAAATCTGGCATGTTCTTCAAGCATGCCATTAACTTTGTGTTGCCCTTCAGTGATGCTGCAGATTTATTCAGGAAAGTCTCCTTTCTTAGTTTGGTTATGGCTTTTACATGTGAATCATAGAATCTTTATAGTTGGAAGGAATCTCTAAGGGCCATCTAGTCCAATTCCCCTGCAATGAACAGGGACACCACAGATAGATCAGGTTGCCCAGGGGCTGATCCAGCCTCGCCTTGAAAGTCTCCAGGAAGGGGGCATCAACCACATCTCTGGGCATCCTGTTCCAGTGCCTCACCACCTTCACTGTAAAAGATCTTTTCTTTATATCTAATTTAAATCTATCTTCTTCAAGCTTGAAACCATTTCTCGTTGTTCTATCACCGTCTTCATGAACTTTCATTTAGTATTATGCACTGCCAGACTTCAGAGCTGTGCATCTCTCAGTCAAAGTAATCTGTCTGAGGACTTGGAATTTCTCCGATGCATCGGTTCTCAGGTCACATCAACAAGTTGTTTTCAAAGCCATTTATACTGATGATTTTTGAACCATGTGGGGGAAAAGGTCATTACTATAACTATGCTTGAAGGAAATCTTGTCAGGGTTAGTTACTTTGCAGTATATGAGATACCCAGGAGGGTATTTGTTAACCATCTTCCACTTTAATCTGACATGTAATACAGAAATACTTGCAAGATTACTTGCACTGTTGGGACTAATACTGGATGAGGCTTCTGTTTTACATACTTGCCATTTGGATTTTGTAATATTACTTCAAAAAATCCTCCTAATCAGGAATTAAATAGACGTTTTGAATTGGAAGGGACCACCTGAGCCATTATGTCTGCTTATCTAGTAACAGACTTTTTATTTATAGGTGTCTGCATGTACTCTAGGCACAGCAACACTTATTTTTCCCTTTAGCAGCATGAATCTAACATAAATTAGTAACTCACAGTTGAGAAACAGAACACAGCAGAAGCTTGTAGAAAATGTGTGTGACTAACAAATCATCATGGTAAATAAATCAGTCCCATGGTAATTCTTTGAGATCAAGAACAGGGCATGTTCAGTTCAGGAGTACAGTACCCAGTATGCCTGTAGTACCCATGAGAATTTAAAATTGTGAGGAGCCGGATAGATGGTGATCCCAAGGGAGCGGTGCTCTGCCAGTGCCCATTAAAGCATCTGCTGGCCATGATCCATGGCAGAGCAGCGTGCAGCTGTGGATTTGCCGGTGTGGTGCAGACTGGGTCAACTAGGGGTGGGCACAGGAAGGTCAGCTGCTAGGAAGGGAAAAATAGCATTGGAATCAGTCTTTAATTCAGGTCCTGGTTCGTGGTGATCCCAGAGCATGACTGAGCTCCTCTAAGTGAGGATGGTAAGGAGTCATTTTCCCCTCTGACCACATCCAAGGCATTTTTTCTATACGTATATTTATGCACAAATACTAATTTTGCCTGAACCAAGTTAAGCAGACTTTAACCACACCCAGGGAGTTTCCTGCAGGCTTTATGAGTGGATTGATGTTAATGGGCTGAAATTGCTTCTGCTTCAATTATAATTACTTCAGATCGGGTAAAGCTGGTGAATTTAGCATGATAGTCCAGGGCACAGGGCTGAGAAATGAGCAGGTAGAAGGATCAGTTTAACCTTAGCAGCAAAAATTAAATTTAACTTTTCTTTCTTCCCTTTAAAGTAATTGGTGGCTTTTTTTTTTTTTTTTTTTTTTTTTTCATGGATGAGTCTTGAATGCTTTTAAAAATGATGCTGAGTAAGGGGTTAGGCATTTTGCATGAATTTTGGGTTGTTGGCACTAAACATGCCTGTTGCAAGGAGGCATGAATTCTACTGGCGATATCTTAGCAACAAAGGGTTTGATGAAAAAATTTCTCTACTAACTTGCATGTGGCCAAGATGTTACCCTTGATCTGTAGGCGAGATGCAAAACTTTGCATGCTAAGTGAGATACGTGGTTATTGGTTACAGCACATGGCATTTTCTTTCTGCCCAAGCACACCATTCTGTGCAGCACGTAGGATGGATGTGTGGAGATGGGAAGAACTGTCCTTAAGTTCCTGTGTTGGTTGTTTTTTTTTTCCCACATTGGAAAACAGAATTGTTTTGGAGCTTGATAGCAGGAGTGGCTTAGAAACGGGAAGGAAATGACTTTATCATTTCTAAAACTTTTCAAAGTACAAAAAAAAATGTACCATATTATCTGCCTTGGAATGAAGCCAAGAGTTGATCAGTGCTTTCTATGGATAAAAAGAGAGAACACCCATCCATCCAAGCTAACCAGCAATGTAATGGTCAGGGAACATTTTTAGCGGGCAGAACTTTGACTCTGCACTGAGAAACACATCTGATGAACAGACTGCATTTCCCCGCCTACTTCGCCCAGGAAATATCATCCATCGGACAATTCTGAGCTAAATCAACTGGTAGTTAATGCATTGTTAGCCACCGAGGATCCTGCAAGCTAATCCTGTTTTAAAAGATGTTATGAGTAGCACTTTCAGGACCCGATTCAGTGGTGAAGTTGCTGTAACTTTTAATCCATTATCCTGACAGAAATCAAGTAATGAAATCTGAGAGAATTCTCTTCCGATGAGGACACAGTTAGGACCTCAGTTATTTTTCTGCTTCATTTTCTGCCTGCTAAGGACCTTCAGGAAAGAATGATGATAGCCATGACTGTTGATATCTGCTGTGGCTGACCATTACAATTTCATTTTAATTTGTCATCTTGGGACATCAAAGGATGGAAACAGGCTCTCTTTATTTACTGGTTTGTTTTTTGGCTTTCTTTTCTGTGCTAAGAACTTGCCCTTTAATGAACGATTTCAGTTTGTTTTTTCTAATTTCATTTGCCAAGTTATTTGCTTTGACATTCTGTGCTTCCTTTTTATCTTGATTTATTAAAATATAAAACATGCGTGATGCAGACAAAATAGACTCAGGTGACAATTAGTGAATGGAATTCAAGATTTATTCCTTATTCTCAAGGCTGAAACTAGAATATTTATAAAAGCATTTGGAGCTGCAGGAAGAGGGTTGTAGAGGAGATCTGTTTTATGGTGTGATGGCAGCACAAGGAAAATCCATTGATACAAGTAGTTAAGGCTTGCTGTATGGTCTCAGTTGAGGACTACAGCACAAAGTCTTGCTGCCAGAATGCTTGCTGTTATAAGTTGCTGGATAGTGTCCTATTTCTGACCTGCTTTTAACTCTGTCTTTATGAAGCTGCAAGGAGTGATACTGGCTTTTAAACTTCAGAAATAATCATAGAATCATAGAATGGTTTGGGTTAGAAGAGACCTTTAAGATCGTCCAGTTCAACCACCCTGCCATGGGCAGGAGCACCTCCTGCTAAACCAGGTTGCTTGAAGCCCCCTCCAGCCTGGCCTTGAACACCAGGGTTGGAGCACCCACAGCCTCTCTGGGCAACCTGCTCCAGTGTCTCACCACTCACAATAAAAAATATCTTCCTGATCTCTAGTCTAAATCTACCCTCTTCCAGATTAAAGCCATTTCCCCTCATCCTGTTGCTACATGCCCTTGTGAAAAGTCTCTCCCCAGCTTTCCTGTAGGTCCCCTTCAGTTACAGGAAGGCTGCTATAAGGTACCCCCAGAGCCTTCTCTTCCCTGTACTAAAGGGCTCTATGTCTCTCAGCTTGTCAGTAATATAGCTGAAGTTCACTCAAGTGAAAGTATCCATCCTATACAAGAGAATTATCACAATTTTTCAGCTTTTCATGACACTGTGGCTTTCAGTTTTCTGTTGGTCAGGCCCGTGAGTATAAATTTTGGAAATATTTGTGATGTGTTTTTCAGTGCAGCAGTTTGGTTTGTCTAGCCGTGGGATTTATAAATGACAGGTAGGTGAACAGGCTTCTGCCAGAAACTCAACTAACTACTAATTACTTAGAATCGGGCTAAATTTTGTTTTGTAGATTTCTATTACAGAAATCCATGGCAAAAATTATTTCATTTGTGTTCTTTACAATGCTGAACGTATTATAGCTTTCAGCCAGACTTTACCAGACTTATATCACTGAATGATCCTTTTCTTTAAAAGTTGCCCGGTTGAAACCAGCAATTTGTTGTATCCAAGAACTAGGAATTCTTATGCTTGATAATTGATAATTATTGTAGAGATAAGTTAGTAAAAAGGTTTAAGCTAGCAGAAGAGAGATTCAAGGACAGATTTTCAGATACTGTTTTTTCAAGTATTTGGATTGGAGAAAGTGAAAGTGCAGCTTAATGAAAGTTCATGGTCTGCTATTGCAGAAGTGTTGAAATTTCGTTTAAGAAAAACATTCTGAACAGCACCTAAAAGCTCCTCCTCCTAGGCTTGTCAACTTTTGATTTATTTCCTTTCATTGTATGCAGTAAATATAATGATCTTTTCCTAAAGACTGATTTGTTTGTGAGGATAAGAAAGGCTCCGTTGTTCTTTTAATTAACATTCAGAACAGGCAAAGGAGGGTGGATGAAAGTTGCATCTATTCTCTGCTTGGGTAAATGGTGTAAGTGCAGTTGTTCCCTGCTCAATGCTCAAGGGCAACACTCGGAAATCCTTTCATTTCATTTACCAGAACATCTAAAAGCATGAGAATAATTTTCAGTTTTCTGGGCAAGTGCAGTATCTCCAGTTTACGTTGCATTTTCCTGCAGCAAAGTGGTGAATTTGTAAATAAGGTAACCCGTAGCATTTTCCTTAGGTCTTGTGCTTTTTCAGCCTACAAGGTTTCAGATAGATTCCTGCCTTAATGTAGTGGATTATGAAAATGTCCAGTGATGGCCTTGATCTGTATGGTAGCTTTGTGTTTGGTTTGTTGCATTTGTTGGGCTCCTGGTTGGGTTTTTATTCCATTCTGGTCCCAGACACACTGTGCTGATACCTCTCTGCCCTGCTCACCACAGGTGGCACAACATGGCCATCCCTGTGCTGCTACTGGCCTGCAGGCCAGGGCCCTCTGTACTCCTGCAGCATACTGTGGAATTAACTTGGGGAAAGAGGCTGTTGGGGATCAGCAGTGTGCCAGCGAGCGCTCCTGGTCTTCCACCAGCTGCAGTCCTCGGATTAATAACAGAATCACAGAATATCCTGAGTTGAAAGAGACTCACAGGAGCCACCGAGTCCACTCAGGAGCACTCAAAATTCAAACCAAATTTTGAGAGCATTCTCCTTATATGATGGGGTTTGGCATATAGACATGGTATGCATAGCTTGAATTAGATTTACTTCGTATTCTTGCCAGCATAGTCTTGAAAACCTCCTGGTCAGGATTTGCTGCCCACAGACTAGCTTCCAAAACTGTGGCTTGGAGTTGTAGCTCGAACACTGCACTGCATGAGATAAATAATCTGCAGGGGTTTCCTGGAAAAATAATCCAGCCTGGTTCCTGTCATTCCAAAGGGAAACATGCTGACTCTGTGTGAGTCAGTGTGGGGCTTGGTGGGGAGGGTGTTGTTTCCACAAGAGCTGTATAGCCATCCCTCTGCTAGCATCATGTCTGGGAGCCAAGGTGCCATCAGGGCTTTGAAAATTTTGCACATTAAACTGCCTATTTTATCCTATTAGTCAGAATATTTTTCTGAGTTAGTGTTTCTTTGTAAACATATGTACTTATTAATGGCTTGGGCAAGATATTTCTGCTGCTGCTAAGACATGGTGCTGTCCTCAGCGCAGATCCTTTTTCCACTCGTCTGATTGCAGTAAAATTTCACGTGTCTCAGTGAAGTTATAGGTTTGTGAGTTAGGTTCGTGGACTGAGTTAGGATGTGGCTGTATGGCCCTGAATTGTTTTGCTAAAACAAATTTGGAGTTTTAAACCACCTTACTATAGGCTACAGATAAGTTTTTTGGCTATGTCATGTAATGAGAAGCAGCCTTCTTGAAGGATGGTCACATTGCCATGTAACAGCAAGCCTGCTGGTTGGTGTTAAGCAAAAATTCAATTATCTACAGATTTGAGGCTCAGTGAATCTTTGCTGTTTGTCATAGTTCTAGTGCATTCCTATTAAAGCTACAGATGATGCTGTCCTTCATAATAGATGAACAAGCTGAAAAAGGCAATATAAGGTGAACTAAAAGGAAATAAGTGTCGTAACACCTGTATATGCAAAACTAGTATACAATAATATATACTGCTACCACTTCCCATGACACATTTCATAAGTATCTGTCTATAGAAACACTGAAAGCACTTGGAGCAGCAAAGTGAAATGGCTATGGTGTATATATAAAGAAAACACTGATTTTTGGATGTAAAGAAGACCCTATCTGTGTATTGATTCGTTGGTTGTTTTTGTGATCTGGGAAGAGCAAAGCCTATTTTGATAAACCTAATTTTCATAGTGTTAAGAAGTAGCGATATATGTTAATATTATCTTTGTCATGCTTTCCTCCTTTAACTGAGAATTACATCTTTTTATTATATATAACATTATGTTCTTGTTCATTTTAGACAAGCTGTATATGGGACCAGGGCAACTATACCATGATCTGCAGAACCTTTTACATGATTTGAATGTAGTTGGTCAAATTAGTCAATTAATAGGCAGCCTTAAAGGAAATTATCAGGTAATAAACAAAGCTGGATTTATTTTTAAAATGTATTCTTGTTGTAAAATAGCCCAGTTGTTTTTCCCTAGGATCTATGTAAGATGTTCTCTCTGTAAAAAAAAAAACATTTTTGTCTCCAGTAATTCAATTGCTTTTAAATGTTTAATGCTCTAAGTAGATTACAGCTGTCTTTTAATCTTGTTTTGCTTCATTGTTTTTAAGTGTAGGCGGAAACTACAAGGGTCTACATTTCCTCGGTAGCTGATAAGCTTATATGGAAACAGAATTATGTTTTGATCTTATAAAATTAGGTTCTTACAGTTAGACAAGGCAGTAGGAGGATGGTTGTTTGGAGGAAGCTGTTGATGCTCATAAGAGCTTATAATTCTAGCTTTCAGGGAGAAATTGTACTTAAGTGCAAATCACAAGAATGTTAATGGATGTTGTGATGAATTTTGAAAGCAATTTGCTTTGGTTTTGTTCACGTCCCTATCATTTAGCCTCTGTTCTAGCAAAAAAGATATAGAACGCTGACACTGAATTTCAGAATGAATTATCCATTCTCTGCATTTGTAAGACTTAAAAATAAATCAATAATATATTTTTAATTGCTTTCTTCTTTGCCTTTTGTTTTATATGTTTTATGTATGCTTGAGTACATTTTAAAATTCCTACCTGCCACCATAGACTGTAAGTAAATGTTTGTGTATATGAAAACTGAATATCTCTTGGAATATCCTGCCTTCAGAGTCAAGGGCATTAAGTAGAACATAAAAACTGATGCAAATGCATATGTGAAGGACATTTGTGGAAGCAGTCTGTTTGGACAAAATTTCACCAGGATATGGAGGTGAATTTCAGCTGCATTATTGGAATTAGGTGTACAGTAGATACCATAGGAGTTTCATCCACTAAAATCATAGAATCAAAATGTACAAAACCTTTCCACTTTTGCTGCCAGTCGGAGCCAACTACATTTAAAAAAAATAGCGTTTAATCAAAGTTTCCAGAAAGAGATGTTTAAAATAGTTAATTTAGATGAGGAATGAGGTCAGTTTCTTTATTTTTGAAAAATACTGTAATTTTTACAACATTTTAGCAATTGGTAATTCATGTGCTCTTGCATGTGAATAACTTCTTACGTTTGGGTTACAGAGAATGACTGTTTCATCATCCTACTTAAGCAGGTTGCAACTACACAGAGCTTCCACGATGGCTATATAAACATTTTTGCCTCAAAGATTTGAACAAAAACATTGGCAGTGTGACTTATAGAGGTTTCCTTGAGATTTCTTTTAGAAATAGAATTTGTAGATTCTTGGTAACTTTTCATTACAATGAAGTAAAAGGATCGTGCAAGCAATTAATGCAAATTTGCATTTCTTAGTTTGACTCCTTGAGAGTGTTATATATGTATCATCAAAATCTGAACAGTGTGCAGGTAAATCATCAGCTTAGATATGTTAACGATCTTTACAGACATTTCTGAAGTGTGTTTACAAATCTGTCTAAATTATCCATGATTAAAATGAGAAGTAAATGAGAACCAGGTACTGGGAACTCTTTGTACGTAAAGATCACCTTAATTAGCTCATTGGAAATAGGTCGGTAGATGGATGTTGATCCTTACCATTCTTTTTTCAATTTTTCAGAACTTAAATCAATCGGTAGCACATGACTGGACCTCAGGTTTACAAAAATTGATCTTGAAAAAAGAAGATGAAATCAGAGCAGCAGATCGCTGTAGAATTCAGCTGCAGCTTCCAGGAAAACAGGACAAGTCAGTAGCAGTTCTTGACTGTGAAACTTTCTAAATGGGTTTGTGCATTAGGTAGAGATGTACCAGGGAGGATTTGGGAATCTTTAGGTCTTCCTGCTCTTCTGTCTCTACAGTTAGCCTCTGAATTGCACTCTCATGCTGAAGCTTTGCAACTTCCATGTTCCAGAGCAGCAGTGTAGTTTTTCTCCTGTTTGTCAACCTTACCTTCCTGATGCAAGGTAAGAGAGGAACTGTGGTGATGGCACTTGACAAGGAATAGCCACTATTATATTAATTTGCCAAGGAAGGTTATTCTTCTCATACCTTTTCATGTAAAGCATGAGAAGAGGGATGTGTGGCTTATCATAGCCTGCAAGTTTCTATCTGAGCTGTGTCCTTTATCTTAGTGTTGGAAGATGGTGGAATTTTGTCTTGCTTGACTTTTCTAGCCCTGTCTGAATCTCATACTTAGTACATTTAGAATGGCCTCTTTTTGTGTATTTGTTTTTCATTGGTTTTATTTTTTGTCTTTCAGGTCTGGGCGGCCTACTTTCTTTACAGCTGTATTCAATACATTTACCCCTGCCATCAAACAGTCTTGGATCAACAATTTGCAAATGGCTAAACTAGCCCTTGGTAATTCTTGGTTTCTTACGCCTTACATTTCCTATCAAGTTACAATACAGTGTATAAGATGTACAGTGTAATGCCTTTTTCATAGAAAATGATTTTTTTTTTCTTTTACAAAGTTCTATCTACAGATCTTGAAATTGCGATACAGTAGACAATAATGATTGTGTGTCATTACAAAGTAATGGTGATCTGTACAATCTATGGTAATAATTTCTATTTGGTATATCTAAATCAAAATGAATGAAGTTACACTATATGTCAGACTGATGAGGAAGTTACTCCACTGTATAATTATCTTTTCAGATATTACAAACTTTTCAGCCATATGCCTGTGAGGTTCAAATTTCTCAGTTTTAGCTCAAGAAATTTTATCTAGGAAATGATAGAAATGCTGTTGGATCATTTGTTTTTAGCTTCCTGAGCATGATATAAACATTCATTACATTTTGATGAAATATTTCTTTAGTGGGATACATGAAATAAGTTTTGTCTTTGGGACCAGAGTCAGGTTTTTTAATATAACTTCTAATTTTCAGTAGAGAAATTATCACTAACAAGTCTGATTGAAGTGGGAGCAATAAAGAACGTGCTGTCCTGTGATGTTATTAGTTTCCTGTGTTTCCTCAGAGTGCCTAAGTTTCAAAAGTTACCCGGGATGCTGAATGCTTAAGTTGGAACACTGAGAATATGCAAAATAGAAAGCAACTTTTGCCAGCACTTTCTCAAAATATGGTATTTTTATGGCATCTCACAGAAGACAGATAAAACAACAAAAAGGGAAGAAAACTGGACATCTTCATCATTGCAGGAGGTGGATGATAAACAGCAGATGGTAGTGATGCTACTTTGCTGGCAGAGAAATGGTCATATTTGCAGATAATAGATTTGATAGGTCTGAGGAAAGATTTGATCATTTAAGGATTCAAAGAATCATTTAAGGATTCAAAAGAGGAAGAGGAAGGTACACCTTCACCTCTTTTAATAAACTACTGACAAGATCATTAGCATTTCTCTAGTATTCAGTGTTGCTTTTTTGGCATTAGCAGTAGTTACCTATTCTACTGTATTGAATTTCTGCTCATAGTTTTGTTGTTTATTCCAACAAAAGTGTATATGACGTGAGAAGAGCCTGATCCTTACTAGGCAATTGTAAGATAATTATTTTCTATTTCTGTAGAGAGATGTAAGCAGTTATTCAATGACAGTGTTGTGGGATGTTTGTTGTTTGTTCTTTTCATTACAGCAGAGGATAACCTGTTAGGTTGGTTCTGTGTAGAAGATGATGGGAATCAAATCAAAAAGGAGAAACATCCTCTCCTTGTTAGACACATGCCAGTGATGATGGCCAAGCAGCAGGAGTTTAAGGTGAATAGAACTGATTATATGAAGTTACAGTTTGTTTTCTTTAGTGATGTCACTTCTGAGGAAAACTGTATTGTAAATACATCTATTAGTTCTCATCTATTAGTTCTCTTAAGTTACTGCTAATGTATACTTCGATATAAGACATATAAGGCATATAAGGCCACAATAGAAATTCCAAGAGGGTTGCAGGGAACACAGTATTTGAGACCTCAAAGTACAAAGTATTTAGTTTTATGTGATGTGGCATTTATTTTCAGGTGTAAGTTCATCACTCAAGGAAAACAGTGCATTGGAAATGTGTGACAGTTTTAAATGGAGCCAGAGCAGAGCTGTAGCTTACAGCAGCTGAAGTCTGCTGAGAGTCTCCAGTCTCTTGTATAACTTTAGTCATTCATATCTTGCTAGACATTTGAGTTTATTTTTATTGAATACTTTCTATGTCACCGTTAGATAAATAACCAAGCAGATTATTTTAAAGGGAACTTTAAACACTCACATTTCTGTTGAGCGTGTGTATTTGTAAGTTCTGTAGGTCTGTGCCAAGTACCTTAAAGGCTCAGGTTCATCCCTTGTAATCAAATTTCAAAAGGATCTGTTTGTTTCGAACGGAAGGGAAGGTCACGTGCCTGTACAGTTATGCAATGGTTTTTGCTATGATCACCTCAACAGAAGACGTGCGTAGAGCAGATTTTGCCTGAGCTCCAAGACAGGTCTGATAGTTTTATAGATCCAAAGGAGGACATAGAAGCCCAGCTGTCACTCCTGATGTTCTTGAGGTCTTGATATTCCTGGATGAAATCACCTAAATATTTCTTCTGCTTTTCTGCAGCTTCAGCTGCAGTTTCGATGTAGAGGTACAGGCTGGGGTGGGAAGAGCCCTTTGCTTGCTGATCCTTCTATCTCTGCCTGGTAGTACAGGGAGTCAGTAACAACCATCAGAGCAAATTTACATCATTGTGTAAAAGGCTTATTGAGATGGAGAGCTGAACTACCAGGATTTGATGTGAAAAACATCATCAGTTTTGAGTAAGATACAAAGTGACATAGATATGTAAGAAACAGCCTGAGAAATACCTTGCCAACAGGTTGACTTTTTCTTTCTTTGGTGATGTACTTAGCTGTCACAGCTACTGTTAATCACCATTATAAGTAGATAGTGTCGGCATTTGCTAAATGAGACATGCTAAGACTGGCAAAGATAGCTCTTACTTTTATTTTTCTGATCTGTTTTTTATCCTTGTTGTGTATTGTTCTGGTGAATACATACCATTATTGCTACTTCTAGTCACTTGGTGATGCCTGCTGACTTCAGGGAGAATTTTGAAATTCTTTGCATTTTTGAAAAACAAACTGGAAATGGAGATCTCTTAAGTAATGACCACTGGTTTCCTTTCAAAAACTTAAAATAAATAAATAAAAAAACCAAAAACCTCAATGTAGTGAGCTGATATTGCAAGATTCTGTTAAGTGTGTAAGTTAATACTAAACAACTTGTCTCCAGAATCACAAGCTATATTATGTCACTGATGTCTGAGACAAGCACGAGTGTGAATTGTAGAGGATGTTGTCTAAAAGCATAATATCAGACCTTATCAAGAAGTTTTTTACTCTGTTAAAATTATACTGAAGAAGTTCATAATAGCAAAGTGCTTGTGTAGATTTCTTATTAGGGAAAATCAGGGAAAATAGAAATAAATCATAAAAAGGTCTTTTTTAGAGCTTTCATACTGGTATTTCATTTTCTGATGAGCAAGGATAGGCTTGCATTGATCTTGAGTCCTGCGTAACTCTTGAGGAGGAGGTTGGGTTTATTCTTTTTATTTTTTTTTTTCTTTTTCCTTAAATAGCCTGGATGATAAAATCATGAGTATAGTTTTTAGTTTACTGACAGTGACGCTATAACAAGAAATGGGAGGGAGTGAAAGTATCTTGAAGCATAGCATTAACATTCAAAATGAGTAGAACACCTGAAGAAGCAATCTGAAGAAATAGAGGGTGATAGGAATTAGGACAGGTGCATGGTATTCTCTGGCAGAATTTAGTACCTTCACAAGTACCGACTGAGAAGGTGATTGAGTAGAAAGTCCATAAAAGCAATTTTAAAATAGCAACAAGGTAAGAATTGGTTAAAAATGTGATATTGTCACAAAGAGCAAATAACCAATGGAATGCATACAAACAAGGTTCGGAGGAGGTAATTATTATGTAGTGTTGTACAAAGTATTTTACAAATCAGCTAGAACAGGGTGTTCAGTTTACAGAGTTATTCACTTTCAAATTTATGGAGTTGATAGAGAGATGCCGGTTGTAAAACAGCAGTCATAAGCAAGAATT
>PPHD01009979.1:0-20103 GCA_002909625.1 Bambusicola thoracicus | reverse complement strand
TCCTCCCTTTTCCTGCCTGAGCTCCCCAGGCAGGGAGGACACCTGGAAAATTAGCCTGATGTTGCTGCTGATGTGCACTGTGGTGGTCTGCAAAGCAGAGACGCGCTGTCTGTGCAGTGCTGCTGTGAATTGGGCTCTGGTGTGCCATTCAACCATGGTAAATGAATACAGAAGTACTAACAATCACACAGAATCATAGAGGCTGTGGAGTGATGTGTTTGATGACCCCAGTGGGGTTTTAATGCTGTGGATGGAGTGCTAATCGCAGCAGGGGCCCAGTGGATCTCTTGTGGCTGCCCAGTGCAGCCCAGAAAGCTTTCTGGTGCTCTGACCTTCCCTTCCCATCCAACCTTGGCCTCTCTCCTACACTGGCTTTAAGAGCTGTCACAGTATGTCCATGTCCCACCTTACAGTGGTGTAGTTGTGTCATGTATCCCCGCCTCCAGATGAGCCATGGTCACCGCTTCTTACTTCAGGCAGGTCCAGCTTTGCACCACATCCCGTTTGTGCCCAGAGCAGAGACCACTGGAAATGGACCACAAGAAACTGTAAAATCACTGCCTCCTGAAAGTCTCTCTTCAGTGTGCGCTGCTGTGACCAAGTCCTGCTGTCTAGGAATGACTCAAAAGTCATTCTTCATATATGTAGTGGCCTTAGTTGCACCAGGAGAGATTGAGATCGATATTTGGAAAAATTTCTTCTGAGAAGGAGTGGTGAGACATTGGAACAGGCTGCCCAGGGTGATGATGGAGTCACTGTCCCTTGAAGTGTTCAAGAAACATGGAGATGTGGCACTGAGGGACATGGCTAGTGGGCATGGTGAGGATGAATTGGTGGTTGGACTTGATGATCTTGGAGGTCTTTTACAGCCTTAATGATTCTGTGGTTCTATGGTTAAAGTTTCCTAGATAAAAGAAAAAGGAGTGAAATGTAAACTAGTATTTCATACAGACAGCCAGACCATGTGTTGGAGGAGTTCATTTCTAGCCCTGGAATTTTTTTTATCTGAATACATGTATATGGTATATACAAACACTTCCTGAATTTATCACACTAAATAGTTACAATTCCTCTGATAGACATTTGTTAACCCACCTTAGCATCTATTATAGATAGGGCCAGCAAAAAACAATTGCTAATTATGGTAAAAATCACAGTGCATATCTGTCCACTTTCCTCTGTGTACTTGTGCCAGGACTTTTTTGTCATGTATCCTCCTTAACGTACTGTGTCCCAGTGTCAGCCCCTGCCCTGTTCACTGCCATGAGCTCTGTGCCCTCCTCTTGCCCATCCTCTCCCTGGGCAGGGTGACAGGGCAGAACAGCAGTGAGCCATCTCAGCCTCCATCATCAATCCCTGGACAGACCATTAATCCCTGGACCAATGTGTTCATAATATGGCTACTTCTAAGGCAGAGGGTCACTAAGTAGTGTCAGGAAATTGCAAAATGTGGGTCAAAAAATTGGTATTTCTACCCAGTACATGGTTATGTATCTGGGCCTGGTCTAAGGAGAATATTGTAGGAGGTACCTACGTTTATCCAGCTTGCTTCATTATGGAAATTACTTAGAGAGACATAATGTTACCAGTGCTAGCAGCGCCAACACACATAAGCACACACATGGAGTGAAGCATTAGACAAAGCAAATCATATTCTTTACTTTTCCTTTGATTACGCTCAGATTTTAGACCTACATACAAATATTTTTCGTGGTGACTAACTAGGTTCTGGTGATTTTTCTCGCAGAGTATTTGACTAGTTTGCTTTCTCCTCAGCTGAAAATCTGTGCAAAGGGCAGGCTAAATAATTCACACATGTTTAATATTGGAGTGGTGAGCTATTCCTTAAAGGCCAGCATTTCCTGACTTCTTTTTCATGCTTGAGCTGATCTCTGCACGAACCAAGAAGCCTTCCTGAAGCACGCAACCAGCTTTCTCACTTAGCTCCTGGACTTTTAAAAACAACATAAATGGGAGACTTTCCCTAAACCTCAGCACACATTTTCTCTCTTCCCTCTTTCCTTTTCATTCATGCAGTAACTGCTCACACCAGTCGTATTCAACTCTGTTTTGTTGGAAGTCACAATGTATAGAACCAACAGAAAGCATGGTTTTGTTTCCTAATGCTTCTCAAGTCATTTTACTCTAAACCATAATCACTGATTTGTTTTAGATGTCCTAATGATTCGCTTTGTCAGTTCAGCGTGAAGACATCTTTGTCTGGACAGCCTTGTGAGAATGCTCCTTCAGCTTTTCTTAACCATCAGGACAGCAAGGAAGGTAAAAACAGTTCTTTCACTTGCTGTATTTATGATTGTTGTTAGAAAATATCTTTTAATTCCTGCGACAAAGCACTGAAAGTCTGTGGCACATCATTTTGACTGTCAGTGTGAAATTTGATGAAGACGTGTGAAGAATCTGAATTGTAATTGCCACATGCACCTCTGTTTTTAGGACAGAGCCACCGGGCGAGGCTCCTGTGCATCTGTATGGAGTCACATACATGTGAAATGATATCCCAAGCTATCTGAATCTGACCCAAGGTAAAAAACAAAACAAAACATGTACATCCATATGACACAGCTCTTGGAGCTGCCCCAAACTGAGTCTATAGAGTCATAGAGTCACGGAATCATTAAGGTTGGAAAAGACGTCTAGGATCACCAACTCCAACCATCAAAGCATCAGCATTGCACCCCCTCAGAGAATCATAGAATCAGAATGAAGTTGAATGAGATAGAATGAGGTTGGAAAAAATCTCCAAGTTCAGCAAGTCCAACCATTGACCCATCACCAGCAAGCCCACTATCGTGTCTCTGTTTCCACATCTCCATGTTTCTTGAACACCTCCAGGGACGATGACTCTGCCACCTCCCTGAGTAGTCTGTTCCAATGCCACATCTCTCTCTCACTGCAGTCTGAGGTAACAGCTTTCTCTAACAGTTCTTCATTTTCTTGACCTTCTGCTTGGCCTTCGGTTTTTGGATTTTCATGTATGGGTGTTCATGCTGTGAGTCATGTCTGCACAGTACAGAGGCATGACTCTTATTTCATTAAATTAACATGTGTATCTATAAGGAAGCAGTGTAACCCTTCAGATCTCCTGCAGATTGGTTTATATGGAAAACAGTAAGTCTTTAGAAAAGCCAGAAAACTGTTGGTGTGCATCTTTTAAGTAGGTAGAAACCTGATTTACGGAGAGCACATTTTGGCCTGCACCATCTTAATGTAGCAGTGCTAGTGTCTCGTATCTTCTGGGTGTGGTATTTATTTAATAGAGAAGGGAACTACATGCCCAAAGAAATGAATGAATGAATCCATTTAACAAAAACGCATTGCATATAAATGCATATACTGGCTGGAGATTTTCTTGTTATGTCTAATTGCCCACGAGGTATGGTTTTACAAATTTCCTTTATTTCAGCAGTTTTCAATGTTCTGTGTATCTTCATATGCTTGCTGATCTTTTTTCTTTTTGTCTGCGCTGTTTCTTTTCAAAGTCACTTTCCCTATTAGCTGTTAGCTATAACTTACTTTACAATTTTGGTGTTTATTATGTGCACACACCTCTAATCTGCTAAATATGGGCACACGCATACATGCACGACAGTGATATGCAACCCACACATGTGCACACACAGAAATGCAGGGATAATCCTGCAGAAGGTTACATCCTGAAAAGTTCATGAGGACAATAAGGGAGTGCGTTGTCTGCAAAGCTCTCTGTGGTCATTGTTTAAAAACCAGTATATCTGTACCAGATATCAATATCCAGCTGCCCCTCCACCGCCTAGTTATTAATTACCTGTTTGGCTAAATGTGAAGCTTCATGTTACCCTCCTGCCCGTGGATGTGTCCTTACTTGTTGGATGAGCATTAGCTGTGCTTCTCGATCTCTTCAAAAAAGTACTGACGGGCATAATTTGTTTCACAAATAAACTCTCAAACATCTTCTCAGGGTATTTCCTTGTTTATTCTTACCATTGACATTCAGTTTAATTATTACTGTTGAACTCTAGTTATTTCCCAAAGAAACTACTTACGTATTAAACTTGTCCCTTCCAGCTATTCCTTGTCTTTATTCTGCAGATTACCAGTCCCTAATGAGATACTGCCTTCTTCTTTCCTAAACACTTGTACAAATTCACAATCTACATTTTCCATATGTGTGTTTTCTTAATTCTCAATGAATTGCTGGATTAAGGGCTTCCAACTCCAGACAATTGTACAGTCTTTCTGCACGGTACTCTGTTTAATCCATTCCTGATCAACCCAACTGGGAATCACTGTGAGGCGCATTTCTGAGCTTTCTCCAAAAGCAGTGGACACACTGATAATGTCCTTCAGATGCAGTGTGTAGGGCTCGAACGTGAAGCCATGCGCTCCCAGAATCAGTGCTTAGCAGGATCGTCTAATGGACTGACTGTTCCAGAAACCTGTAAGGGTGTTCCTGGTCATTTGGTTGGTGGCCTACAGGTGGTAATAGGGATCATAGAATCCCAGATCTATAGAATGGTTTAAGGTGGAAGGGACCTTAAAGTGCACCCAGTTTCAACCCCTGCCATGGGCTGGCTGCCGCCCACCAGCTCAGCCTGCCCAGGGTCCCATCCCATCCACCCTGGCCTTGAGTGCATCTCCCATGGGAGAACTCAGGTGTAAGAAGGCAGAGTCTCTTTAGATGGGCAGCATATAAAGGAAAGCTCTGAAACTCTTTGTGCTTGTTATCAGGTGGTGGGCAGAGGGCATTGTAACTGCCATGTGGGACAGCAGATGAGTTTGTGCTGAGCCCTTACTGCTTAGTGAGCAGCCCCACAGGGTGGTTTCTGGCACACCGCTGAAACTGGGATCTGAAAGGAGTACTGGAAAACCAGGATACGGCTCTGGAATTTGAGATTGTGCCATAATCCCTTTGCCCAGGAGGGTAGAGTTAATATTTCCTTGGCAACCTTATTTGCAGACTTCTCTGTTTTGCAGCCTGAATGGTTCGTTAACTCTGATGCTGCTGTCACTTTCTGGAGATACATTCCTTCTTTTAAAATCTCAGCTTTGTAGGTAAATACATTTTGATTCAGAGTGAATTTTGTTTCATATCCCTTAGTCCAGAAACAGGATTTTGAACCAGGCTGCAATATTTTCACACCATTTTCAAGCTATGGGAATATGAAAGCAAATAAATGTTTGTCTTTAACAAAATACTTCTGGTTAAAAACACACAATTCTTATTCTTCTTTTTGTCCAGAAAGTATTCAGAGGAGATTCACGTTGAGAGTTTATAAAGTTGGCTGTAAATAGACTGAGACTTTATAAGGTAGAAATAAGCTGAGCTCACTGATAAAAAGTGACTAATCGGGAACAATATTGCTCACTACAGGCAGGCCACTTTGGTGAAGGGACAATCACATTTCTAATGAATGTGCTGTTAGAAAATTAAAGCGTACTTAATATAGTAGTTTAGTTGCACATTATCCTGGAATAAGCTGAAGATAGGAAGGAATTGTCTCACTTTTCTGCGTTCTGAAGCCTGTCTTTGCGTACTTGGAAAGCAGTTTGGGGTGATGACTGCAAAAGGCATTTCTGCCCTGTTCTGCCACAGGCACAAAAAATCAGGTGTCCTCTAGGGTCACATCTGATGTTCTCAAAAGACTGGAGAGAGATATATTGGCCATCTAAAATAGTAATTATTTGTATCTTCACCCATCAGATTCAGGGAATTTAGCATTGAAATAAAACGGAGTGGATGATGAGAATCGGTGAAATGGTATCATATGAAACCTTACATCATTTTCCAGCCACTTAAACACATCTTGTGTTTGTGAACGCCTTCCCTGAAGTTGTGAGCAAGGAAGCAATTGTGTGATTGCCCCTTTCTGTCAGATAGCTGGCTTTCTAGCGTGGGCAATTTTCCACAGCAATCTATCAAACCAAAACACTGCTCCTCTGAGCACCACAAGACCACAGATAACTATGGCAGCAGGGAACCCATATGTAATTACTGAAATGATATCCTCTACCAAATTGCACGGAGTAGTCACAAAGGAAGGTCAGCAAATATGCGTTGTTCCTCCTGCCTGCCACACTACAAGGAGCTCGAACATCGGCCCTTTGTACCTTGCTTCTTCAGCACTGCGTTCTGCTCTCAATCTCTTTCTTCCTAATCTTCCAAATTAGGCCAGTGTTTTAGCTATCATGCTTTGAAATCGAGATTCAATTTATCTGCTTTGAAAATATTAATATACTTAACTGAGAAAAACACAGAGAGGTACAAGATCTGTCAGTTCCTGTGCACACAAGAAGAGCATGAAAGGCTTTCACACAATTAACTGGATTTATTGTTGTTGTTATGTGCTTTTTTCTGCATAACAAAGGAAAGAGCAATCTAATGAGGGAATCAAACAAACAAGATGTCCTTTATGAAGTGGAGCTGGTAATGAGTATTTGAAGAATTTTGCTTCCCTCTTTGCGTCGATATGAAACAGCAGGTGATTCCCTTTAACTGTGAATGGTACAGTAAATTAATATCACCAAGAGGCATTGAGGAAGACACATGCCACTAATGATAAAATATTGATAAAGATGTGACATCTCTGTCACATTAAATATGCTTCCCATTTGGTACTCTGGAAGAAAAATGGGGAGGGCAGCATTTAATCCAGTCATAGTCTATTAATGAAAATCTCATTTCAGGAGATGAGAACAGCTTGGAGTACAGACAGTTTTTAACAGATGTTTATCTTCTTTTTTTTTTTTTAATGCAGACTTCACGCCTGCTTGTTTAGATGTGTGTCTGGATAGCACTGCAGAAATGATAGCTGTAGGAATACTCGGAGTTGTGCACAAAAAGCCTCCAGTCTTCAGTGAATGCAATTTAAAGCATCAAAGTCAGAAGAGCTCCTTGTGTTTTTATGGCAGTTCTTTTATGTAAAGTGTGACCTCTGTTCTTATTTACTGTACACTTTCCAGCTCTCTCACAGATACATAGTGATCATCTGCAATCAGCTCCAAACACAGACACAAGAGAACTTCTTTTAACGCCCCTCTCGTTATTTGCTGGGAGGTCAGTTCTCACCGACCTCTTTGCAGAAACCCAGCAACCCTTCCAGTGATCACAGGAGAAGGTCACAGGCTGGATGCTCAGAGGAGAGACGTGCCAGTAGGAACTGCCTGTAAAACATATGGCTTGGGCGGCATAGCACCTTCCCGCAGGATTCAGGTTCACAGAATGGTTTGGGTTAGAAGGGTTCTTAAAGCCCATTCGATTCCAACCCCCTGCTGTGGGCAGTGTTGCCACCCACCAGATCAAGGTGCCCAGAGCCCCACCAGCCTGGCCTTGAACACCTTCAGGGGGCACCTCTGGGCAAACCTGACACATGGTATGTGGAACAAGTATGCTTTCAGAGCATGTGCTATGGGGACAGCCCATCACAGGGAATACCCTGCCCAAAGTCTTTCTTGTTGATGACCATAGAATCATAGAATGGCTTGGGTTGGGCGGGATCCCGAGGATCACCAAGTTCCAACCCCTCTGCCATAGGCACAGCCAAATGATGTGGATGTTTTTCTCCCAGTGTAGTACTGACGATATATTACAGCCTAATGGACCATTTGAGAGCTGAAAAAACACAGCTGTGAAAAGAACCCCTCTGCCTAATATTCCTTGGACTTTGAATACTGTGAAAACCACACCATTTGAAATCCTTACTTGGGAAATATCTTGTATCTTGTCATACATTCCATATCTGAACATTTTAGAAACCCCTACTTGATTTTGTCACACATGATTTCCATGCTCAAAAGAATTTTAGAGATTTGTTCAAGTTTTCATAGTAAATAATTGATTAGTCCTTCGTATTTTTTCCTCTAAATGTCTTCTGCAACAGCTGAAAAAAGAAAAAGCCACTAAACAACACTTCTAAAAAAGCAGCAATCCTTTCAATCTACTGCTGAAAGATGGAATACATCCCTCATTTTTGGTGGACTTTTCCACTGTTTTTGCGGCAGTGTTACATTCCGATCATCATAGGTTCTGTGCAAAGGCACTTGAGAGGAAAAAGTCAAAGAAAACAGAATTCAGTATGTCTTCCCAAAGAGTAGGGACTAAGGAAGTCCGTAGGCTTCGTGTGTTCTTCTGCTGCTCTTTAGGGCTTGTACATACCAACAGACTTGGGTTTTGCTGCCTCTGTGTACAAGACTCTGACTTGCTGATGCTTGGCAGGGAACGCTCCCCAGCTCTTTCGCTGATAAGAACAGAGGGAATGTGAGGTTACTGATGATATCGTTTTAAAGAAACTGTGAGGAAAACAAAGCAAAAGCCTGTTCTGTTTTGATTTTTCTTTGAAAATTTAACATGTTCTGTTTTGTTTTTTTTTCTTAAGTAAAAATATTTCCTTAGTTTTAAACAGTGAAAGCAAAGTGGACCCAGTGGCATAATACATGGAGATGTTCACTACCAGACTTCACATAATATTAAAGCTATAAACCTGTTTTTGCTTTAATTAAACTACTAAAGCTGTTAATCTTTTAACCAGAAGAATTATTGTTCTGAAGGGAAATAATGGAAGTGAACAGACAGAACCCATGATAAATTAAATCTCTCATATTTAATTATTTAGCATGCCATAATATTTATGTGAAGCTCCTAATTTTTACAAGCCTACGTGTCACAGGGCTATAATCTACGTCAGTGTTGGGAGATCAGGTGCAGGACACTGCTGTCCCCTCCCTCCCTGTGCAGCCACAAGGAGACGGGACACAGTCTCTCCTTTCTCGTTGACCCAAGGGTTGTCTTGGCTTTTCAGCTCTGCATCGCTGCACCCATCCTCCAGAAAGACTCCCCCACCTTGCTATTTTGGAATAAAAAGATAGTTCAGGTTGCCATGGAAACCTTAATTCTGATTTCCATGGCTTGTTTGCTGGTTAAGATTTCAATCTTCTAAACTGCATTAATTTTTCAAAGTGTAATATTGATATAAATGCATTTCTTGTGCAGAGTCAAAAATGTTTGCGGCTGACATTGAGGGAATGTAATTTAGAGTACGCGTTTCGTGTGGTTGGAGATGAAGATTACAGAGGAGCTACAGAAACGACTTCTACACCTGTTTACCCTTGATAATTGCAGGGTTACATCTTGATTGCTTGATATATTTTTATGTGTCTGTGGATATTCTTACATTTTCCATCAAAACATTTGGTGTTATCCTTTAGGAATGTACATATTGCTGTATGGAAATTATGACTTGTAGCCTATTGGCAGTGAACAATGGAAGTCTGAGATTTACTTAATCACAGAATCATAAGGGCTGGAAGGGATCTCTGCACATCACCCAGTCCAACCCTCTGCTAAAGCACGTTCCTTAGAGTAGGTTGCACAGGAAAGCATCCAGGTAGATTTTGAGTATCTCCAGAAAAGGGGACTTCCCCACCTCTCTGGGCAGCCAGTTCCAGTGCTCTGTCACCCTCACAGTAGAAAGTTCTTCCTCATGTTCGTATGGAATTTCCTGTGTTCCAGTTGTTGTCCCTTGTCCTGTTGCTGGACATTGCCAATAAGAACCTGGCCCCATCTACTTGACTCCCCCTCAGCTCTCTCTTCTACAGACTGAACAGAAGGTTAGTCAAGCACAGCTTCTCTTTGGTGAATCCATCTTGACTACTCCTGATAACCTTCTCTTCCACTTCCTTGGAGATGACTTCCAGAATAAGCTGCCCCTTCTTCTCCCTAGAGAAGGTGAGGCTGATTGGCCTACAGTTTCCCAGCTCCTCCTTCTTGCCCTTTTGAAGACTGGAGTGATTCTGGCTTTCCTCCAGTCCTCAGGCACCTCTCCTGTTATCTGTTACCTTACAAGGGTGATAGAGGGTGAGCTGGCTATCACTTCTGCCATCTCCCTTGGCACTTATGTGTGCATTCCATCAGGGCCCATGGATTTATGTGCATCTGGTTTGCCTAGATGATCTCTGGCCAGATCCTCCTTGACCAAGGGGAAGTCTTTCTTTCTCCAGACTCTCTCTTACCTCCAGGGTCTGGGATTCTTGAGGGACAGTCTTAGTGGTAAAGGCCGAGGGAAAGAAGGAATTCAGCAACTGTACCTTCTCAATGTCCTTCATTACCAGGAGCCTCATTCAGCAGCAGGCCCATATTTTCCCTAGTTTTACTTTATATAAGATACTGTATTCATTTTATATTTGTTAAGTTTTCAGCAATTGTTGTGAAGATCAAGTACGTTTATGGTTTCTCAACCACATTCCCCCAAAAGAATATTTTTCTCAGTCTCGGGAGATTCAGAATGTGATTTTTGGTAATTTCTCCATGTAACAATTTGCATGTTAGCAGCGTGACCTGTCTTCGAGTAACTGGGAGTTACTGTAAAAGACTGACTGTGGCATTTTGGAAATGCAAGGATCAGACCTGGAGAGAAATAAATGGACTGAGCTCCATTAGTACATAGGGGCTGAGCAAGCTTCTTCTGTGGGTTTAATTACCAGCAGGGCTGGAAGACCACATCACCATCAGAAAGATATCCACTGACATTACCTGAAGAATCAGCACCTACTGTGATATACCAACAGCTTAGAAAGGAGAGATTTCAGCCCATAGTAACCACACTTACAGAACTGTGGGAGTAACAGTATGTATTTAATGGATTTGTCTACCCTGGCATTATCTTCCTTCCTCTCTCCCTTTATCACATAGCTTTGGGAAGAGTTGCTATGAGCAGCCTGAGACAGCATCCAAAGACACAACCTCCGTTGTTCTGGTTTGACAGAGATACCCAGAATTCCAGATTTTTCTTGAATTTCATGGTCACCCTTGACATCTCCACATCATCCCAGAAAAACAGTGATACGCAGGACTGAGGAGCATGTAAGCTCATTGCTACCACTTGTCTTTTTTTTTCTGGCTGTCCATATCCTGCAGGGATGGATATTTCTGTGACCCCCCTGCACAGCTATCCTGCCTGTGTGCCCGTGCCTTTTCTTGCATCCTCCTGACTTGCAGCCAGGCTCTGTGAGTCCTCAGGAAATGCATGAATACATGGTCTGTGCTTGGTGTATTTATTGTGTCCCCAACTGCTTCTCACGTTAACCAAATTTAAAGCAAATACTGTGTATAAACCCCCAAAAAGCTGTAAGGATGGCATATAATCCCCAGTTTCTATTCTGGACTGAAGCCTGTGCTGTGAAAATCAGGGTGGTTACATGATGCTTATTGGACAGTAAGTGGCTGAAAATCTCTGGTAATATCCACAGACTGTTACTGATATTAAGTGAAATGGCAGCAGTGCTTTATTAACTTCTGCATGACAATGCTGTGACAGCGTAACCTTCCCAGCTTACCTTCTGCTCTGTCATCACGTGTTTGTGAAATTGCCACTGACAGTGTTCCAATGAATCATATCATGAGCCACCAGCTGGAAGATTATTTCAGGAAAGACAATTACAGGAGAGGCATCTTGAGTAGCTTTTCTGAGCTGAAAGACATGGACATCACTGATACGATTTATTGTAACGTAACTAGTGTTTATCTTCTGGTAGCCATAGTAAAATAGAGTCCAAAATGATTGTGCTGTTCTGGTTTAATAGATCAGGTGACGTTTCTTAGAGGCATGGCGGTGTAAGGGGTCATGCGTTGCATTTCGCTGTAAGTTTTCAAGTGTGAAAAAGGAAATGCTATTTTCTGATGCACTGAGCTCGTTTAAATTTCAGATCATTTTATTTAACCTAACATATGTACTTCTTCTGCACTTTGTAAATATTATGTTTGATTGAAAATAAGTGGATTGTTGAATCAATGCTAATCTGAGGAGCTGGGCAATTACTCCCTCTCTGGTTCGTGGCTTTGGCCTCATTAGTGTATGTATGCTCAATTGAAAGGAGTGATTCATTTGGAATTGATAACAAGTAAATGCTTTAAGATCTTTAAGCAGAACAGTCTGGTGGGACTGGCTCTGTGCTGCTTTGATAACTGATATTCTATGCCTGTCAGTGTTGGCATTACTTGCGTCTTGAATTGATCTTTTGCTTCCTGCGCTTCAAAATGTGTTGCCTTTGGCTGCTGCAGGTGAGCGTAAGCAACCACAGAGCAATCTGCAATTTTGCAATCTGCAATTTTGCATGAAGCAAAACTGCAAAAAATTGAAAGGGTAACTGCAAGAGTAGGGGTAATATAACTAACATCCCTTTGAAGTCCCACATATAAAATGTGAGAGTGTCTGCCTCCATGGTTCCATGGTTCTGGAACAGTACTGTGGCATGCAAGGGCCATGCTCATATAGCACAGCTAGTCCTGAACGGTGAGTCTGCAAGGAGTTTTCAGAGCCTGGCACAGACTGAGACTGAACTTGAACTGAAAGAAGGAAGATTCAGGTTAGATGCTAGGGTGAAATTCTTTACTGAAGGGGCAGTGAGGCATTGGCACAGGCTGCCCAGAAAAGCTTTGGGTGCCCCATCCCTGGAGGTCCTCAAGGCCAGGTTGGATGGAGCCCTGGGCAGCCTGAGCTGGTGGGTGGCACCCAGCCCACAGCAGGGAGTTGGAACTGGATGGGCTTTAAGGTCCCTTCCAACCCAAACCATTCTGTAATCCTATGTTTCTATGAATTTGCTCTTAAAACATTGAAGGGTCAAAGCTAGGGATTTGCTGTGGTTAAGCTGTGATATTCTCTTGAATTGTATTAGAAACAGAAAACTAAATGCAGCTTTCACAGCACTGTTGCAAAGGCAGTAAATAGAAGGAATTGTGGTGCAGTGAGGAAAATGATTGTCAAAGCTAAGAGAGAAAATAACACTATCTTTGACAAAATGGGCAGCAGTTAATTATAGGCCTCATGGGCTGAAAGGCCTCTGCCAACATCATTTTGCAAAATCATTCTCTGTTCTGTTTTCACACAGTGTGAGAGGGGATACAGATGTAGCATGAAAAACCATGGAGTAGGAATCTATCTTTCAATCTAGAACATCTATCTGATTCAACCCAGAGAGAGAAAAATACTGCCCTAGCTACATGGCTCACTTTGAAACCAGCTTTATTCCCTGGCGCCAAAACTGTCAGAGGTTGCACGTATCCTCAGTGCTCCTCTGGCCTCTGTGGGCAGCCCTCCCCCCTCCCTCCCTCCCTCCCTCCCTTCCCTTCTCCACGCTCGAAACTTGAGGAATGACAAGTTCTCACATTGTGTCCTGAATGCCTTCAAACGCTATTAAGTCAGAGGCCTGGCAGGCTGAGGCAAGAAATGCATTTTAAAGGCAAAATAAAAAAGGAAAACCTTGGAAATACTGCGTGGCCACATCACCCTGTTTATATCACAAAAGAGCACCAGCTGGGTTGGTACCTGCTGTGGCTGTGCCTCTGCAGGAGGCACTGAGCATCTGCATGGTTCTGTGTCTTGAAAATGCACTGCTGTTTCTTAAAACGTGATTTGATGGTTCTGTAAGCTGAAATATTTGTATTCTTACAGCCAGGGCAATACGAGGATGTAAAAGAAGGCAGTAATTTACAGGGAAATGTAATACTGTTTATTAGACTAATAGAATTGGGAAAAAATAAAGGCAGTGTTGCAGACACACAGGGTTTTCCTCAGATCTGAAATAGTTGTCATAAACTTGAAGCTATATATAAACTACTTTCATCTTACATTTATTATGTTAATAGACAATTTAAAAGAAAAAAGTCCCTGGCATTTGAAGGCTGGAGGTGGATATTAGATAAGAGAGAGGTGAAAAAGGTACTAGTTCCTCTAACAGAAAGAAAAGTAATAACTATCTGGGAAATATCAGCTACCGTGAGGCCCCATCTGGAGTACTGTGTCCAGGCCTGGGACCCCCAATATAGTGAAGCCTCCTTTCTAAAAAGCTGTGATTGGTTTTTATCCTGTCCTTACACCTCAGGCACTTTTTTTGTCTTGGTGATAGCTTTATTCTTCATGGGAGCTGCTTTATTTGTGGGTGAAAATCAGAAGTGAAGTGGATAAAATTCTGAGCAGCATAGATGTCATTTCAGATTATGGCTTTCAACTCAGCCTATGAGGTTGCACAAAGAAGTAGAAAATGAAATCTATAAGTGTTTGAGGATGAAATTGAGGGACTTCCTTTGATAGTGTCATGCTGAAGGATGAACACCAGAGGAAGGACACGTCTTGGATTGCAGCTCATTTCTCATTTCTCATCTGCAGCAATACAGGGACAGAGCTTCCACTGATGCTTTCCTGTTTTGTATCTGCGGTGATTGACACCACAGCCATCTGCATACCCCCATGCTTGCACCACAGCATCTGTAGCCTGAGGAAGAAGCATTCCCACTGTAATTTTCTGGAATACATTTACTTCTTCCTTTATTAACTGTCTAATAGTTAGGTCTGTGACTCTTGGGTAGAGATTAGCCAAAGCAAGTGGTGTTATGACAAAAATTTCTTCATTCGAACTTCAGGAGAGAATATGTGAAACATGGGGACATGATATTACTAGATGGTCTTTAAGGTACCTTCCAGCCCAAGCCTATCTATGATTCTACTTCAGCCTAATTTCTAACATTTTCAATTGAGGGAATGTTGTTATGATAAATTGCCTGTTACTTGATGAGACATTTTGGATGTAATTTAAATTCAGTGTCAGCGTTCCACTTTGGTAATATGATGTATTTTCACCGTTGTTGAATTTACTTTACTTTGTCCAACCAGTTTATTTTAAATTATGACAAGGCCACTAAAAATCCAGAAGCCGCTCAAACACTTGGCCACAGTGAGTGGTGTTGGCTAAAGCTGTTTTACAGGTCACAGACCACATGGTATATACCAAAGCATCCAACAGCAGTGCTATAAAAAATTATTTTGCCAATCATTTATATTACTCTGCAATATGCTTCCTGCTGCCTTACGCCCACATTATTCTACCTCATCAAATCTGCATTTTTCTCTGTGTAGATGCAGCGTTCAATATCAATCATTCTAACAAATGTATTTAAATATGTACAAGACCCATGCTATTCGTATGACTCCATTGAATATATTATGAACTTCTCTCTAATTTTGCTCTCTACCTCTACAGTGATTCATTTTTTCATTAATTGTGAATTTGAATTGAATTTCTAGTGTCTTTTGCAGTTCTCCGAAGGAGTTTAAATCAACTCATTTCAATGTGGTTTTCCTAGGAAAGTGACCGAACAGTAGGTCATGGTGCGGTTATGTATTGCTGATGTCTAAGACTGTAAACTGCTTAACCTCTTTTGCAAAAGGAGAGGAAAGGGTTGGCTAAGCAAACACTGTGCCACGGTCAGTGAAAGAGGTTTTTATCCTCTGTATGCCCAAAGCCAGAGAAGATGAGGCTGTGCACTGGTGTAGGTTTCCTTTGTGCTGTAGTACTTGACTAGTCATACAGTGGCCAAAGAAGTGCTGTAGCATAGGAAAGATGTCAATATCCTCAGGGATTTCCACAGTCATAGTTGTGCTCAGTACTTTTAGGAGCAGAGTGCAGCCCAACATTTAAAGGTATGTTCTCAGCAGGATCACACCTCCCTTGGAGACCCACACGTCTTCCCTGTGGACATTGGACAGATGCCTGGCTTGATGAAGGATCATGACCTGAGCCTCATTTTAATCCCAAGGACTTTGCTTATGGATAAGCATACTTATTTGACTGTATATTCTTCATTATCTCTTCTAAAAAATGCTTTTTTTCGTAGATGGATGTGTCTCCACAATAACACCCATGCTTTAATTACAAACACGGGCAGCAGACACACCAAGGAGCACAGTGCTGGGGTTAGCAAATACAGCATCTGGAGATTTTGCCACTTTTTGGAGAAGCATTACCCCACTGTGAAGGTCAAGCCAAGCTGTTAGTGTACTGATACATGCAAGGCAGCAATCTTGCTTCGACAGAGCCCCAAGAAAACCGTGAACCTGTTTGTGATCCTCTCCAGACACCACTCCCCATGTTTTTTCCCCATTAATTGATTTAAGTGACAGCTCTCACTGTGAGTAAGGGGTCACAACCAAGTCCTTCTGCTGCTAAGGGGAACGTGCAGATGTATTTCCCAAAGCCAAGGAGCATGCTTCACTAGTATTATGTGCAGCAGCAGTGGGATGACAGAGATGAGTGCCCGGGGCATGCCCAGGAGGACAGGAAGGAAAACACAGGCAGCAAAACGCTGAAAGTCTGGCTGGAGCAGGTGAGGAGGTGTAGGCCCTGCCGCATCCTCCTCCCCATTCCCTGTGAGCAGCCAGCAAGCACAGCCCAGCCCTACAGGAACCATAGGCTTGTGCCTGTCGAGCTGCAAGCGCTGTGCTGCCAGGATGGCAGCGGGCACCCTGTCCTCCTCACAGCCCAGCACCCTCTGACTCAACCAAATGGACCAGATCATGGGAGCAGGTGGGTGCGTTTGGGCCTGCAACCTTGGGTTCAACACCAGGGAGTGGGCAAGGGAGAGAGTTTTTACATACGGGGTTTTCTAAGTGATTCTCACACCTTTTTTTTTTTGTTGTTTTGCAGAAATGTATTGTAATCCTACATGTACTGGGGGGGAGACGGGGCCAAGTCAGCACAAGGTCATGCTGTAGGATGCTAACTTGAAGACTGGGTGCCTTTGCTCTTGCCCTGCCTTTGCTCTTAGCTTTTCAGCCTCCTTGGAAAACAAGCGTGTGACAGCTTTATGTTGCCGTCTGTTGTTCTGCAGTGCTGTGTCTGAGCAGGTTCAGGATTGCTGGTGGTAGCACCAGAAAAGATTTGCTTCCTTTGTTGCTTTGTTATAGTAACACCAGCTTTTTTAAAACCTGCTTGTTCTGACTTTTTTGGTTGCTAAATACTGATGATGTCTACACAGATATTTACACAGTTTCGATGCCTCTGAGCTCCTTACTCCCTACTCAGGGAGGATTGTCACTGCTTTGAACCTTGCACACAATTTAAGACAGCAAACAAGAGCGAAAGAGTCACGGTAATGAGTCACTCAGCACAAAGGTGGTTGGATCAAAGAGGCCGTCTCTCATCTTTCCTGCCTGCAACCTCACATAAACACTTTGTGCTCAGATCCTGGCTGTGCAGATGTGTAAATTATTCAAGCCAACAAACAAATTAGACACTGTACATGCCAGAAGTGGGAAACAGGTAGCAGCAAAAGTCATAGCTGTGAGATTTGTTTGGGGTGATGGAGGAAAACAGAGGGAATAATGTATACGGAAAAGACAAAAGAGTCGCTGTGCGATGTGTGGTTTGCACTGTTCTTGGGTCTTGGGGGGCACCTTTCAACATTAAAGAGGACTCTAGAATGTCATCTCTAAAGTCCTTGGAAAGTACAGTTCTTTTCAACAGAAAATTACGTTTGCTTGGCATCACATCCTACCCATAAGGGGAAGGAAGAGGTCTTACTTCAGAGATACCAAAGTAAGCTATCATATGCAAGTAATATGTGTGGAATTAGGTCAGTAAGGCTGCAAAAGCTGAGACAGACTGAATTGCTACAGAAGTTGATTTAGCATCTCCTGTTGAATTTCCAAGTGTAGGATTTCATCCCAGGTACTTTGGATGTACTAGCTTGACCACTGTGCTGGTCTGTCATAGCAGGGCCAATGGCATAGCTATGGGAAACACGAGGCACACTGGTGCAGAAAATGCACTACTGGGAGCCTTGAATGAGACTGTATGTGGTGTCTTTCTCCTTTCTGCAGTGCCCTGCATGCACAAGACCCAGTGAACAGCAGGACATGAAGGAGAAAAGAAGGAAAAGCAAAGGAAGGATGCATCAAGACGTTGTTATTTTATGGCAAGACTTTTTTGTCTCCTAGAGTTGTACTGAGAGTATGCAGGCCTGTTTTTGCTGAAGATCTCATATTGCAGAACTGCGGGTCCACCAAATAGATGAATAAGGAGAGTGCTTTGAAGGCAGTCAGGGTGGGAGGTGTCTCTATGGCTGGGTTGCAGCTTTTTACAGCTGCAGCCTCTGCTGCTTTTGAAAGCAGGATGAGAGAGTTGTAATGGTTGTGGCTCAGAGAGTTGTGGCAGACCCTGAAGGACACGAGGCACATTATATGAATGTGAAGAGGAAACAGAATGGTGGTACCTGCTGGGACAAATGTAGCATGAGAAGAGGAGACGATGTATACACAGGTATTCATGAGGTGAAGGGGAGCTCCAAGACTGATTTCATAGAACCACCAAGTGCCTTAGGTTGGACAGGACCTTACAGATCATCCAGTTCTAACCCCACTGCCATGGGACTGTCACCACACAGCAGCTCATGCTGCCCAAGGGCCCCATCCAACCTGGCCTTGAACACCTCCAGAGATGGGGCATCCACAATTTCTCTTCAGAAACAATTCAAAGGTGTGATCACTGCTCAGGTGGGAGAAGCTGGGCTTGATCATATTTATGCTGGTGATCTACCTTTGCAAAAATAAACTTCTGGGAAAATATCAGCCATTCTTTGGTTTTGCTGAACTGCTTTCCTTATCAGACTCCATTTGTGCAACGTGAGTGAGTCTGAGTCTGTCCTGATTTTTAATTATCAGTATTCTTCATTTAAAAAACACCATGTTTTGGCTTATTTATTTATTTATTGTCAGAGGTGCACATTTAGACACACAGCAACGCTCACAAGAGGAAATCATGCACCCTTTTTGAGAAGAATTTGTGAGACTTACCACTGTTCAGACAGCTCACAAAAACTGCAGCCAGTTCTCATTCTCTCCTTGCTCTGATAACTTTTCTGTAGCTGTTAACCAAGATATATAATTTGCCAGACTTACGTCACACAGGAACAGTGTGGAGATGCTCAGGAAACAGCCCTTGAGGTTTTTTTCATTGCCACGAAGCTGGGGATCAAGTTTTACTGTGTGAAGCTTGAAGGGAAAGACTTACATGCCAGAAGGCTGATAACCTTATATTATGTGTATGTGTTTATACGTGGAGTAGGGGTGTTATAACCCGTCAGTATGGTCTAAAGGAAAGCAAGGTAATGTAGGCACAAATGTCATGCCTTAGGTGTGTGTTCAGTCCTCAGGATCCAAATGGTCATTAGATTTATTAGATGTGAGGATTTTCTCCCTGATCCAATTGGTGGGGACCTTGGGATCTGTGAGCAAATGGCAGATCCTTCCTATTGCCACCAAGGTTTGGTGGCATCATGGAGTTCCCCGCTCTCCATTAAGAGCAAAAAGTCCATGAGCTGAGGAAAGAAATGTGTGTGCCTGTCACCAGTGCTGGGGCTTAGCATTGAGGTTTCTGAGCAGCATATACTTTTGGGTTTGTACTGTGTGTGGGGTCAGTTTCTGACCTTAAACAGTACAACTCTAACATTTACTCAGCAGTTGGAGTAAAGGAAAATGGACCGTTGAACACTATGCAAGAGCACTGAACTATAAAGCAGCATCTCCTGTTCATTTCCTTCTGTTGGCCATTCTGTCATCTGGTTCTAAAGCCGAATGGGAAGTGGATATTCATTGCTCACCTTGCTGGACTTCCTGGATTCTGAATTGAGATGTCTGCATCAGATTCCATCAGAGGTGTTTTCAGGTCTAATATTAAGCTGCAAATTTGAAGCAGTCTCTTCTGTACTTTCTGCAACTGCGTTTGATGGCAGCTTTTGCAGAACAGTGTACTACCGATAGCCCAAAAGGTCTCCCACTTGCTTCAGCTAACCTTTTCAGGCATCCTGAGTTTCCTGATGAAGTGGTTTTCAACTGATTATGGCTTACATGTTGTCTGCCGTAGTTGGTGGCTCTCAAATGTTGCTTATTTTAAAACAATTCACGCTCACCTCAGTTGCAGCTTTCTAAATCTGAAGCCTCTTCTTTTTCCTGAAACAGGGAGGTTGCTACCCATTTTTTTTTGTTGTTAAAGTGAGTACATGCCCAGTAAGGATGCCATCATTGATATTACCACAATGCCTTTTTGGAGGCATTTATTTATTTTAAAAATGACCTGTTTTTTTTTTTTAAATAAACCATTTTTTTCTCGCTCAAAATGAGTGCCTTTCTCTGCACGTTTGTTTAAGGTTTGTTTAGATTCCTGTGCTTCAGAAGATGTGCAGTTCATCAATTCGGCATGCAGCGGCCTGAAAGTTTCTTCCCTGTTTCTTTCTATCGTATCTGCAGCTTCCTGAAGGGAGGTTGTGACGAGGAGGGGTTT
>PPHD01009978.1:0-20104 GCA_002909625.1 Bambusicola thoracicus | reverse complement strand
AGAGAGGAGAGGCAAGTGCAAGCACTCGCAGATGAAACGCTCATGGTAGGAGATGGCTTCACCCTGTCCTGAAGGATGTCTCTGTTGGTGGGACGGGGAAGATCAGCTGCCATCCCGTTCAGCCCTCATTCTCTCACAACCACGGGCTTAGTTTGAAGGATGCTTCTACGAAAGGGATTGGAGCAATTATCACCTATTACACAGCTACGAGTGCATACATTGTGGATGTTTCTCTTCAGCAGTAAGGTGGAGCAAGGAATGTTATTTATAGCGCTGGCATTGCGATGTTCTGTCCTTGCCTTTAGTACCTGTGTTGCTGATAATGAGTTTAACAATGGGAGCACTAGAAAAAAAAAAAGTAAAATAAGAATAATAAAAAAAAACAGATAAAAGGGAGTGAATGCCATAGGACAACCCTGGGACAGCAGCTTTCATACCTTGAAAAAGTCAGCATGCTCAATCAGGAGAAAATCAGCCTCCTGAATCAAAAAAGGCCAGGTTCCCAAGCCCATTGTAAGGGCAGAAAAAACCTGCAGAGCTGGCTTCATGCATCTTTCCATTATTCCATCCCAAATGACAAGTTGATTTGCTCTTCAGCAGAGGAAGCGTATCTTCCAGCCAGGCATGGAATCCACAGAGCACAGTATGGGTGAGATGGGGGCTGCACTGAAAAATTTGGCATGCTAAGCAGGGTTGAAGCTGAGCATCATTTGAACAGAAGGCCGGGGACGAGAACACATTGTAGGAGAGGAGTAATTCAGCCTGTGGTGCTGACTGTGAGGCTGCCAGGGTTCAAGAGCCTTCTTGAGCAGTGCAGGTGCAATCTCTGCCAGGCTGCTGAGCTCTCAACTGCATGAAGATATTAAAGAGTTTTTTTAATGAGGGAAGAAGGCGAGTACTTCCCAGGGAAAAGATAGGACCTCCAAGCTCTCGTTTGGGTACATGTGTTGGGTCTTCTAAGTGCTATGGACTGCTTTGTTTTAGACTGCACTTATGCCCAGCTGGCCTAAGTGGTACTGTGGTGTGACTTTGGTGCATGTTAAAACTACTGCCGCTTTCCTCATAGGAGTATTGGTTGGTAAAATGAACTGTTCAGATGGCAGCCCAAAGAAACAACTGGACCCTGAGGTGCACCAGGCCCAGCACTTCCAGCCAGGCGGGAGGAGGGGTTGTCCCACTCTGCTCTGTGCTGTGTGGCCTCACCTCCAGCACTGGGTGCAGCTGTGGATACCACAGAATTAGATGGACATAAAGCTATTAGCATCTAAAGGAGGGCTGTGAAGATGGGGAAGTGTCTGGAGGGCAAGGTGCATGGAGGGCAGCTGAGGTCCATGGTGTGCTCAGCACAGAGCAGAGGAGCTGAGAGGGGAGGCCTCATGGTGACCTACAGCTTCTTACGAGGGGAGCGGAGGGACAGCGCTGAGCTCTGCTCTCTGTGACAGTGACAGGGCCCAAGGGAACAGCATGGAGCTGTGTCAGGGGAGGGGCAGCTGGGGCTTAGGGACAGGGTCTGCACCAGAGAGCGATGGGCATGGAATCGATCGAATGGAGTTCAAAGAGCATTTGGACAGCGCTCTCAGACATAGGGTTTGGATTTGGGGTGGTGTTGTATTGAGCAGGGGGTTGCACTCAATGATCCCCGTGGGTCCCTTCCAAATCAGGACAGTCTGTGGTTCTATGGTAGCAAATGAAATATTGCATTCTTCTTTTGGCTTAGATTCAATGACAAACAAACCAGGACAAACTAGACAGTAAAATAAAGCTCTGCCTTTATTTGAGCAGAATAAAGACCTCTAAATTTGACTTGAAGTAGCATCACAAATGAAATATGACAGACATATACCATCTACCAAAAGTTGTCATTCTCCAGAATTATTGTACAGTTCAGATTTCACTCGTCTCTTTCTCTTTGCAGCAGCATCCCCATGGCACTCTTCACAAGAGCCAGCAGCCATCTTAATACCACCAGCTCTGTTCCCTGTGGAGCAGGTAACACAACAGAACCTGACCTGCCACACTCACACGCCTACTATGCCCTCTGTTACTGCATCCTGATTTTGGCTATCATCTTTGGGAACGTGCTGGTCTGCTTAGCTGTGCTGAGGGAGCGCACCTTGCAAACCACCACAAACTACCTTGTGGTAAGCCTAGCAGTGGCGGACTTGCTGGTGGCTACTTTGGTGATGCCATGGGTGGTGTACCTGGAGGTGAGTATATCTTGGAAAAGTCAAGCAGCATTGAACTGAGGTACAAATTAGCTGGCATGACCGTGTGCATTCAGGATAGGCCAGCTCTGGGACAGATAAAGCCCGTTTACATTTCAGCCTCCCAGCTAGCTCTGGAGCAGTTGTGGTGTGTGTGGTGGCCCACGGGTGGCCCTAGGAGACCATAGTCAAGCTGGAGAAGTACACCCCACCAGCACATACACTGAGCCCAGCTCTTTCTGGCACAGCTCTTTTAGTTTGAATGGCAACTGGGTTACCTCCAGTGATGTCAGCTTTGGGTCTCAGTGTGCTAAAAACACTTTAATTTGGGTGTCCTTGAAGCTGCCACTACCAGCCAGGAGGGTTGCCGGTGGGCCAAGTGATGGATTAGGAATGATGGGAGAGGCAAGGAAGGGGGTGGAAATATCTTACAGGAACTCATCTCAGAGTCCAGATCAATCCCTGCCTGCTGGCAAGAAAACAAAAGAATGGTCAAATCCTCATTTCTTGTGGAGCTTCAGAACCTTAATGTCTGTGATGATAGCTCCGAGTAACATTACCTAAGCAGGCTGACAAAGAGATGAAGCTATGGATCACGCTCCAAAATCTCTTTAAGTCAAGTGAGGGTTTTCACAATAACTTCAAAGGATTCATCAAGCCCTCAGGGGCTTATTCTCACTTTCCCAAGTTTTTCACATTGGGCTGGTGTAAATCTGCAGTAGCGTGACAGTGGCAGTATGAAAAACATTGTCAGATACAGGGTAGTAAAGATGGACTCCAAATTCCCCCACACAGTGGCAAAATCCTGAATTACTGAAGCCACTCCAGCAGTAAACATTTTTGCTACAGTAAATACAGGAAAGCACACTACAGCTGGCATTTGTATCTGTTCTCTTTAGCATTTTCATGCTAACTCAAGTAAATTGGTAGATCCAAAAAAATTAGAGTGAATGCCTGTGAGCCATAAGCTTTCAGCTGTGCCCTGTCAGCCCTGTTCCCATGATAATAGAGACAGAACAAGCCTCTGAGCTATGACCTCTATGAAGCCTTGTGCTTCTTCTTCTCTAAGGGGCAAGGTGGGATCAGGCCAGAGGGTGGGTAAAGTACTCTGGTGACAGCTGCCCACCTTTGGCTGACCTCCTTCCCACAAAGCAAAGCAGTAGCAAAGAGGGATTTTAACTTCTGTGCAGTGTATGAATAGAAAGTAGGACAATACAAGACAACTCCAGCAAATGCCAAACTAGCTGTACATGTGCAAGGATATCTGATCAAGCAGCAGTGGAATGGCAGTGGTCTGCAGCCCTCCTCTGTCAATAGGGCACGTTGAGTAGCCAGCAGATCTCTAAAGTTTGGCATTGAGTGCAGGCATTTCCCTTATGTTAAACCAAGCCTCTCCCAAACTGTATCCATTGTAGCCTCACCAAGACCGCAATTAAGAGAAATTAAGGGTCTGTTCTGTGAACAAGCATCATTAATTAGTAAGGGGACTGATGGTTAATTATTTATGAAAATAGTATCACTGTGGAATGAAAGAACAAAGGATCATAATCCTGCTTGTGTGATCATGTTCCTAATGAAGTTAGTAGTGATATTTAGACTAATGTGTGTGGAGCAGTCCTGGAGCTGCTCTGCAGGACGTGTGCCCCTCAGTGGCGTTACCTCATGGGGTAGGAAGTGGTGTTGGAGAGATGGAGGCAATAAAGAAGGGAAGAACAATAAAAAGCAAGGAATAAGGAAAGCCAACCCAATTAAAAAAAATAACAGACTATGCATTTTGATTACACCTAAAAAGTATTATTAAAATCAAATTTAATTTCAGACCGCTCATACAGGAGTATTCCCTTACCTCAAACATAATTCCAGTCTCGAAAGAAATCACAATATGCATTGCATTAGGAAAGACTTACCAGTTGCTATTGCTGTGGAGAGTGTGTGTGCTCAGGGGCACATCTGTGGAGCAGCCTCTCCCCCCAGCAGTTTCCCACTTGTCAGCTGGCCTGTCTGAACGCATGCTTTTAGTTTCTCTGGCCATGCAAAAGCGTAAGTGGGATTTCTCAGCTGCAGGGTGCTAATGGCATCCCCAAGAAGAACTTTCTCTTAAATACAAAACTCCTTCAGTGATCATGTTTAGAGGCACAGCTGCTTACAAACCTGATGCAACTTTGTGTTCATGCTTAATTTATTCCTATCCACGCATCATTATTTTAATACGATTTACAGATTCCTTTGTTTATTCTTAGGGATTCAGGAGAGTGATGGATTTGCGTACGTTTATGGATGCACAGAAATGGTTTTCAGATTGGAAGACTTCCTAGATTTAAAGATAATAGTGCTGCAGTTTTGTGGATAAAGCAGGCTGGTCACCATGTAGGATAAGGTGAGAGCCTGACCTGAATGGTCCATAGGGAGCATTAGCTGTTCTGTCTTTGACAGAACCAGGATTTCATCCTGGACTCTGTTCTCAGTTCTGCTGCACACGCACTGAGTGGTAATGAGAGATTGTATCGGCTCATCTCTATGAGATTTGCTCTCATCATCTGTAAGAGGAGAATATTATTTAACCATCCACCTCATCCACACAGTTGTGAGGTGACATTCAATTAATACCTGCAATGTGCTTTGAGATTCCTGGATAAAAGACTCCAGAGGGATAAAGAATAGGTGCCCTGCCAGCACATGAAAACCATGGCAAGTTATTGCTTCAGTAACAAAGATGAGTGGAACAAGAAAATAAAGAGCAGAAATAAAATTTAAAAGCATGAACAAGGCCTATAATAAAAAAAGCACTTCTTTGTTCAATTCTGGAATGAATTCTATATTCTTGTGTATGTAAACATCAGCTTCTTCACTGACTTCTGTGGGGCTGGCCCTCATTTTAATTCTGACTGGTGGAAGCTAGAATGGGTTTTAAGCCCAACATTTTGATCTGCCAAGCATCCCCTGAATACAAGCAGCAGCTTAATATACAAGTGATGTGATCTGAATACATCATCCTGAGAGGGTTCACATCAGAGCCATTCCCACCACCGACTTCAGTTTTAATGGTCCACATTCCCAGAGCTTCTCTTTGGGCTTTGTGTTCAAATATGCTCAGGACCTTAGAAACTCCTTCCATTAAGTGCTTGCACATCTGCTGGGGTAGCAGCAGCTGGCTTCATGCAAACACCTGCCAGCAATTCCTGGTGAGATATTCTTCAGTCTTCACAGATCACACACACACACAGCACTGTATTTTGCCTCACACTACAGAAGCAGCCTTTACTAAGTCCCACTGCAAAGATTTTCAGCATTTATAATTATTAGATGTTTTCGAAGTGGGGAAGCAGGTCTCAAAATCTGCAGCTAATGCACACATGATGTGGGATTTCCTTAGAAAAAGAACCTACTTGATCAAGTCTCTGATTTCAGAAGGGCAGCCTTCAGTTTGTACATCTTGTGGCTTTCTAATTGTGCAGATAATCTCTATGGTAGGCTTTGTTTTTCTTCTTTCTCTTTGCTTGCTGTTTTTGAAAAGGAAACAAAGGAGCCCCAGAAGTACCAGAAAATTTATAAGAAAACTGAAGATGAAAGCACAGTTCCTTTCTGCGTTTTGCAGGTTGATTTCCGTTCCTCTCCCAGGCATCCATTCAGTGCCAGGGGATCTAATGTTCCTCTGGCAGTCAGTTCAGTGCCTGACTTCTGACACACAGCAGCTGGGCCCAGCAGAGAACACCCTGAAGGCAAAGCTCACCTCAGCAAGTTACTGTGCCCACGTGCAGGAGTGGTGGCACAGGAACAGTCAAAAACATGACAGTTTCTCAGGACGATTTCTTAAACAACCTTGAAAAAAAATCCATTCAGAGTGCATCAGTGTTGCTTCTCTCTGCAGTGAGCTGCATCCCTCTCAGGTACTGATGATTGCCACAGTGCTGACCCATCGACCTACAAGAAAAGGGCACCCCTTGTGGCACCATCTCTAGCCTGTCCTGGTATGGGAATTTTCAAGTGTCTAGCTCTTGTCTTAGACATCAAAGACATAATAGACATAATAGAATGGCTTAGGTTGGAAAAGGACCTTAAAGATCATCCAGATCCAACGCCCTGCCATGGGCAGGACAGCCACCTGCCAGATCAGGCTGCCCAGGGCCCCGTCCAACCTGGCCTTGAACACCTGCAGGGATCAGACATCCACAAACTCTGGGCAACCCGTTCCAGCACCTCATCACCCTCTCCCCATTTCATCTGATACAAATCTCCCGAGAGAGATAGGATACAATAAATGACCTAAAGCTAAGGGAACAGATCAGTGATGTAGATGGGAGAGCAGGGGCTGAAGGAGGAGCATGCACCCATTCTAAGAAAAGTCATTTGTAAGAAGCTGTTATACCTTTCATGCCTCATCAGCTTTTCTCTATGCTGCAAGGCCCCAGAGGCCTGACAGGTAGGTTGCTGGCATATATTCCCAAGATCACAGGACAATTCTGGGGACCTCAGGAGGCCTCTGGTCCCACTCCAACCTCAGGCAGAGTCAACCATGAGGTCAGAACAGGCTGCTCAGGGCTCTATCCAGTTGGTTCTTGAAAACCTTGAAGGATGGTGCCTGCACAGCCTCACCAGGCAACCTGCTCCACTGCTTCATTACCACTTCAAACCTCTCTTCATGCAGTGAATTTCTGTTGTCTTTTTTATTTTCCTACCACACTCTGCTGAGAAAAGCCTAGCTTTTCAGTAGTCTGGCTCCAACTCACTTAATACCTCGCATTAGATACTGAGGGGCTGTTGCTAGGTCCCCACAAAGTCACTTCTCCTCCAGGCTGATCAAGACCTGTTCCCCTAGCTTCTCATAAGACAAGTGCTTCAGCTCCTCAGGACTATCTCAGTGGCCCACTGCTGGACTTAGTCCAGTTCATCACTGTCTTTCCTATGCTGGGCCCCAAAACTACATGCACTACTTCAGATCTTAGCTGTATTAATTCATTAGGCTTATCTGTTGCAGAGCAAGCTGCTTCCTTGTTCATCTTCTGCAAGGAGCAGGTGCTCCTTGACCACCTCCCTCTGAGCCAGGCCGCCATTGCAGCCTCGAGGAGAGCAGACCTATGCACAGCAGTGCCACACAGTGTTTGGAGCATGCTGTTGCCAGATGAAAACGTCAACTGAGAAGATCTCAACCTCTAGGCCAAAAGTGTATTTCTCCATCACAGAGATTGGCCACAGCTAAGCTTTCGTGATTAAAAATTCAAAGCAAGCAGAACAAAAGCTAGACAAGGTAGTGACCCCAAACCCTTTGTCTGAATAGATTTTGATTCTCATTCAGATCTAATAATCAAAATCTGTAACTGAGATAAGAACCCAGACGAGGTTCTGGAGAAGCCTTGGGTCTCAGGTCTCTGTTTCATGCATAAATGCATAAGATTTGCATCATTTTTCAAGCTCAGTGGCTACAAGACAACAACAACAGAACTCTAACAGCTAAGCTGAGGAACACTTAGCCCTTAGGTTTCCTCAGATAATTCTTAATCAAAGAACGTATACAGCAATATCATATTTAACTCAATGTATCATGCTAAGCCATAAGAAAATGGACAGCTGCTATCTATTTCTGCACACTGCCTCCTTCTGTAAGAGTAAGTAAAGCAGTTAAATTGAGCTTGTGGATTCTCTGTGACTCATCACACATTATCCTGAATACAACATAGATGCCTCAGTTTTGCATCACAGTGAATACAAATTCATCTCGATTTTGAGGAGCTTGGAGGAGAGCACCCTTTTATACACAGCTTTTTAGAACTTGATGAAGAACAGGGCTGACGGCTTTGTGATTCCTGATGCAGGTGACTGGGGGAGTCTGGACTTTCAGCCGCATCTGTTGCGATGTCTTTGTCACGATGGATGTCATGATGTGCACAGCCAGCATTTTAAACCTTTGTGCCATCAGCATTGATAGGTGAGTACCACGTACATACAGGAGAATAGCCCAGGGGGGCGTAGGCCCCAGACAACCATGGAAGGGATGTGGGGTTTGCACAGGCAGCACCAGCATCCTCAGGAACATAAGCTTTCCATCAGGTCTGTCACTGTCTCTACAGCCATGAATATGGCTTAGCCCACTATGTGCTAGAAGATGTCTACACTTAAGAAAAGGTAGAGATACACAAGCAATAAAATATTATGCATTGATAGTCAGCCACATCCTCATTCCTTCTGAAGGTAAAAACGAGAATCAGTCATCTAGTTCCCAGTGAGTAGAGATATTCCCCCAGGGAGATTTAGTAAGCAAAGCCCTGCCATATACATACAGAGGGGAAAAGATTATTGCTGCATAATCTTCAGTCTTGTCCTGTTTTTCTGTGTCTTAAATTTTAGCTTTTTCTAGGCAGCATGGAGAGCTGGGAGCCAAGATCTTGGCATATGTGGTCCAGTTAGGCCCTAAACTTCCTCCTCACAGGGATCAGAAGGGGAAGGAAGAAGCACTACATACTGTACCTTTGGAATTTCTGGTTCAAAGCTGAAGAGGCAGCTCTCAGCAATGGGCTGGACCAATGTTTCTTCATAGGAGCGTCTTTCCCCATTTCAGTTCAGTTCTGCCACTGGGTGATCCTCAAGCCAAGACTCCTGAGCTTTCCAAATCCCAAGCTTGTGGAGCTGTTTTTTATGGCACCTTGGCACCCAAATGTCCCTGAATACACACCAGTGGGCAATCATCTGGCTGTCTACAAGGCCAATATCAGGGAGGGCAGCGGAGGCACAGCAGAATGGGCCATGGTTGCTCCAGAGAGTGTTCCTTCCCAGCATTGCACGTGTAACCCTAGGGGGCTTAGGGGGCCATCTGGTACCACAAATCTTGTAGCTTCACAATGCCAACAGTTCTGCATGCATTTCTTCCCAGTGCTGCCAACTAACTCTGTTTTCCTTTGTTCCTCCCCACAATGCCCTGCTTACCATTTTTGCAAACTGCTGATCCATCATCTGATCTTCTTTCCTCTTCCATCTCTTCATCACTTCTACTATCACATTCTCTATGTGGCTTTCCTTCCTCCTTTTAAAACCTGATGCTTTTCCTCCCACCATTCTTACTTCTCCTTTTTCTGGAGCTGGTTTGGTTCACAGATACACTGCAGTGGTGAAACCAGTGCAGTACCAGTACAACACTGGGCAGAGCTCCTGCAGGAGGGTCTCTCTCATGATCGTGGTAGTCTGGATGCTGGCATTCGCAGTGTCATGCCCTCTCCTCTTTGGCTTCAATACTACAGGTAAGTGACATCCTGAACAATAGCAGTCCTGGGTGGGACTGGCAGTGGAGCTGTCCTTTATATGGCCAGGTCATTTAGCGTAGAACCTGCAGGTTTTTGAAGCTATAGGATGTTTTAGGGAACTGAAAAGAGCATCTCAGAAGATGTCAGGAATGGGAGAAAGGACAAAGAAGAAAGGATCTATTTCCATTCTTCCTTAGAAGAAGTTAGAGAAGCGGGCACAGCTGTTGGCCAGAAGAACAAGCAGATGAATGATGGGTCATGCTAGAAGATCTGAGGCAGAGCTGGTTTTAAACACCGTTTAGGTGACTGGGTAGGCCACAGTATAATTTGCAATAAAGGAGACTGGAGATGCTTGCTCTCCATAGGCTGCCTTTATCCCTCATCCAGCATATTACCTGCTTCGCCAATACACCAGGGCTTTCTTCCAATAAACTGAAGCAGCTCAGCCATTCCTCTCTCTTTTTTCTCCTCCCCAGGGGATCCCAGTGTCTGTTCAATATCCAATCCTGTTTTCATAATCTACTCCTCTTTGGTATCCTTCTACCTCCCCTTCATGGTGACCCTTCTGCTCTATGTTCGGATTTACCTCGTGCTAAGACAAAGGCAAAAGAAGAGAACCCTCACTCGGCAGTGCAGCTACAGCGCCAGCACCAAACCATGTTATACACACAAAGTAAGATCCACATGAACACAATAGGAGCTGTCAAGAAGGACAGGGCATGCGTAATCTCGCCAGAGGGTCAAAGCACAGAATGGAAAGCACAAAGAAGGGATATAACATCTTTTCATCCCATCCTTCATTCATATACCATGGTATTTGAGTTGCAGAAGCTTTGGTTAAGTTCTTTTTTAGCACTCTAGAAACAAGATATCCCAAGTGTATCTCTGCCTCTGGATCTAGGCAACTGGAAAAGAACACAGCCTACACCACTGTTCCTTCTGAGCTGTCCTTTCTCTGCTAATGAGACTGATTTATTCATTTATTGATTTTTACTCTATGAAGTTTCATTCTTGAGGCTTCACAGACTTTAATGACCTAGATTATTAATAAAAAAATCTTCATGCATCACACTTAAGAGTTCAAAATGCTCAAGGGAACCAACACAGTGATTTGAAAGGGGTCACCTGGTCACGCAAGCCATGCAAACCCATTTCTTTTAACCATTTTCTCAGAGCAAAGCTATATTGGGAAAGAGTCCGGATGTTTAGGGTATTGGGGCCAATACAGCACAACAAGTAAGAGGTTAGCAGAGCAGGTGGTTCAACTCTTCTTGTTCTCACGCCTCTCCTTTGTGGGATAGAAGCAGAGAGCTGTCACACTCTGATTCATCCTTTTCATAAGGCCAGTCCCAGTCACTAGATTTTGTGCCATCCCCAGAGGTTAGTCTTAGCACCCAATAAATGATACGGGGTAAGGATAACTCCTACAGCTCTTCTCATCATCCCTTGACCCCATGAACAGATGAGATGGTTCCAAACTCCTCTGTGGCATTCTCTTTTGCAGGAACACATTAAGAGGAAAACTTTGCCAAACAGATGCCAAGACCCATTTTCCCCTTGTCTCCAGCTCAAATGCTCAGACCAGGAGATGTCTACCAAAAGAAAGCTACTGACTGCCTTCAGTCTCCAGCAGTACCGCAGCTTCTGCCAAGACAGATCTCTCAGCAAGACACCCAGGACTCCACAACACAACAGGCTGGAAGAGAGGAGAAAGAGTAAGAATCTGGAGGTACAGAGGCTCAGTAATGGCAAAACTGTCAGCTCCCTGAAGCTAGCACACCAGCAGCCCCGGCTGATCCAGCTTCGGGAGAGGAAGGCTACACAGATGCTGGCTATTGTCCTGGGTGAGTGAGAGCCAGTTCCCCTCATTAACTGAGTACTAACAGGGAAATAAAACAGCCCTCGTCATAACTCATTAAAGCAGCTAAGGCAGTAGTCTTTGCTCCTAAGTTGTGGCCAGTGTCAGCAGGCCACATCTAAAGTCCTGTTCATTCCCATAACTGATTCTGAGGAACCTGAACTCTTGCAAAGTCCCTCTCCATCAGGAATTAATGTCACCTTCAGCATTTACCAAAGGCAGACAGGTGTACTGGGCTGCAGGGAAATAGCGAAAGGGACAGGGGAGAGGGCACGTGTAGCCTTTTTTCCAAGTTGTTGCTTCTCTCTGAAGTCAGAGTTTGTTTTCTTTCTTTAAACCCAGGGACATTCATAGTCTGCTGGATGCCATTCTTCTTGATTCACATCCTCAACGCCCACTGCCCCGCCTGCCGTGTGCCCCCAGGGCTGTACAGTGCCAGCACCTGGCTTGGTTACGTCAACAGCGCCCTCAATCCCATCATCTACACCACCTTCAACACTGACTTCCGGAGAGCCTTCCTCAAGATCCTCTGCTGCTGACAGCAGGGCCAGCATTTCTGGTTGTTCTGGAAATGCACTGAACCTCATCCAAAGCACGGCCAGAATAAGGCTTCATCCTGACTGCTGCAATACCTGCTCTCACAGCACAGCCCTGGGGAGACAGTTTCGATAACATCCCTCTGGTAAGAAAGGACTAGCACCTCAGGCCAGCTCATCAGTCCCCTTGCCAGCCCAGATGTCAGCATGCAGGCTGGCCCAGTTTCCCACAGCTGTTCTGGAGCAGTCCTTCCATGACCTCCTTTCCCTGTGCTATTTCACAAATCCATCTCCAGTAGTTCCTAGGTCAAAACACCAGATGAGTCCTGCTAGGCCATGTCAGCTGGTCTCATGCCAGAGCAGCCTAATGCTCTTCTCCCTGTACAGAAAAACCCATCCTGGGACAGTCCTGATGTTTCTCCCATTTTCACCTCTCACTGTACAGGATTCAGAGAGACTCACCAGGGGCCCCAGCTCTTTCTCCCAAGCTTTGGCTTAGCAGTGCTGTTAGCCACACCTGTATGACAGCTTTGGGCATAACTACAAGTCGTCTCTGCCTTCTACACCTTGGCAGTGCTTCCTCTCTTTCCTAATACAAAGACAAAACATTGTCCTTCTTTTGTTTGATGGGTTTTGGGGTGGGACACTTGTGAACAGCATGTGCAGTTTGCGTGGAGAGATGCTTTTCATGCTGTATTGTAACTGCATTAATTCAATAAAACACACATCTAATTGGAAGTTTTGGTGCTTTTGTGGGATCCATTTGCCACATTTGCCATAAGTCTTTTCTCACTGGTAGCCCTCTCAACACTTTCCCTCTGTGAAGCAATCATCCTCCCAGGTACCCACACAAGGTCATTATTAGTGCTTGCCTTTTACTAATACAGAACAAAGCAGGGAAGTGTTTCCCCAGGCCTCACACAGTGAAGCACCAGTGAAACTGGGAAAGAAATCAATGCCTGTTGTAAACACCTCCCTCAGACAAATTCTGAAAATATGGTAAATTCATTTCTCGGCTATGCTAAACAGGCATGTGGTAGTGTTATTCCATCTGCTTAGAGGTGTTGGAGTGCATAGGAGGCACTCAGGATATGTTGGGGATAAATCCAGCGAAATCAACCTGTGGAAATATTGCTGCCCCAGTAATTCTCATTAAGATGCTGTCATAACACAGACCACCAGAGACCAGCTTTGGTTCTTTTACACAGAGTTGACAGAAAGGTGAAAAACAGGAAACAGATCTTTTAAAGGGTGACTGAGTCTGTTTTGAGCTCTGGCCTAGCATTCCTTAGTTGTTATGTTCAGTCCAACCTTACTTGAATCTGAACCTTTCCTCAAGCAAAACCCACCACAAAATCCACCCACAATCACAAAAAAAAAAGAGCTCCAAAATAAAACAGTGACTTTTTCACTCCCTCAAATACTGCTTGAGTTCAGTGCCTCGGTCTTACCTCAGCAATAAGAACACAAGTGGCCTCACAGGAAAGTCCAAGGAATAGAAGCAAGTGAAGGTGCTGTGAGCTGTTGGACTCTTCACTCCTCCAGCATCAGCCCTTGGAAGATGCAGAAGCTCCTCTCCCATGGAGGTAGAGAGGGAGCTTGGAGCCTGCTACAGGCTGCACATAATTCCCAGTACTGGGAAGCCTGCACTGCTGGCATGTCATAACAGATATGTGGCACAGCCAGGTACTCCACAGTCTACGCCTACCCTCACTGTGTTCCACATGGCAGCAGGGATAGGATACTAAAGGTCCCCTGTGTTGGACACCATTTGTGATCAAGCCCGCAGGCAGAAGAGCCAGAAAGTATCTCTGTGGTGGTTTTAAGGAGAGTTAAGAGCCTTTGGAGACAGAAGGGAGCTGGCAAAACCTAAACCCACAGAGAACAGCAGTCTGCCCAGTAAGACAAGAGGAAGACATCCAATCACTGCAAGTCCAGACATAGCGGTGGCACAGCACACATGAAAAAATTACCTGAAAAACAGCATTTACCCCTTTCTCCACCATTTCTCCTGGCAGACATTAGTCCCAACCCACAAAAGGCTGTGATTAAGCTGCTGCAGTCCACATAGTGCCATGCCTTGTTCAGGCAGAACCTGTCCTCCATGGTGCCTCCCAGTCTGTGACCACTCCTCAGGCTGCTGTGTGGCAGCCATCATGCTCTGCCAGTGCCCACACTCAGCTACCATGCTCCAGCTGTGGGACATGCCATCTTAACAGTCTCAGATGCAGACATATTTGAAAATAAACCATTGTTCAGGCTACAATTCAGACAAAACCCTGCAAAGCCTTGCAGAAAGTCTTTCTTCCCCACAATCAATCTTCCCTAGACTCCTTAAGGGATAGGGAGGCCAGCTATTCAGCTGCACCTTGCTATGGGTCGAAGCACAAGCAACTCCTGCTTGGGCAAAGAACACCTGGAGACTGCTGTATTTCAGCCTGTGCAAGGGAAGTCGGGGTGGCAACTGCACTCCTATTTCCCCCAGGTTGGTCCTCTGCTGACAGCTGGGGTCAGCACAACCTGCTCAGGCCAGCAGCTACTCTGGCAGGGAAGCCTTACATAGGATAGAGCTTTGTTTAAGCTCAGTGAAAACCAAAGCTCTGCTGCAGCCACTGCTACTTATCTGACAGCTTTTGAAAAAGCCAGTCCCTGCCAGCATTTGGAGGAAGGACCGATGGACTGCAGGCTACTAATACTGCTGATACACAGAAAACTAGGAGCGGGAACTGTGGACAGTCAGAGAACCTGTGTGAAGCTCTGCTCATGATATAACAAGCTCTAACAGCCTGCAAATACTCCTGACTGTGTGGTGTCACATCTCCTGGGGAGAGAGCAGGAATGCCAGTTCTGCTTCAGACCAATAAAAGTGAACAACTGAAGTGAATTTCTCCTAACAACAACATCTTCAAAGCCAGCATCAGCTCCTGTGACAATGAATAGGAGTTAGAATCATAGAATCACAGAACATCCTGAGTTAGAAGGGACCCACAAGGATCACTGAGTCCAACTCCTGGCCCCACAAAGGAACACCCAACATCTAATCCCTATGTCTGAGCATGGTGTACAAACCCTCCCTGAACTCTAGCAGCTTAGGGCTGTGGTGCCCACTGCCCTGAGCAACCTGTTTCATGCCCACCACCCTCTGGTGCAGGCCCTGTCCCTAACCCCCAGCTGCCCCTCCCCTGACTCCATGTTGTTCCCTCGGGCCCTGTCACTGTCACAGAGAGCAGAGCTCAGTGCTGTCCCTCTGATCCCCTCATGAAAAGCTGTAGGTCACCATGAAGCCTCCCTTTAGCCCCTTCTGCTCTGGGTTAAAGAAGACATTTCTCGCATCAAACATCACTTTGGTTTCATTCAGTCTCAGCTGCCAGAACTGCAGTCCATGAGCCGTGCCTCTCTCCAGTAAGGATTCTCTCCCCCTGGGCCCAGGCACAGTTCTCCTGAGCCTCCCTCATGATTCTGACTGCACATCAGCAAGTCCCATCCTGCTAGACACTGTTCTCAGCTCTTCCCTAAAATGCCTCTAGAAATGTGAAACAAAGAAACAGAAAGCCTCTAGAGCCAAAGCAGAAAGTGAGCAAAATTAAAAATTAATTTCAGTGTAATGATTTAAGCATCTTGGCAAGACAAGCACCAGCCAGCTCTGTGCTTAGTGATGTGGGAGAGACCTTTCTGGTTCCTTGCCCTGGGGACTCTTGTCGGTTTTAATAAGTTTTACCCTGCAGTTGTGAGCAATGCCAATCAAACAGCACAATCAGGACAACTTTTTACTGGGCAGAAGCATGCTTGCTATGGGACTGTGTGTCTCTTTGCCACCCTATGCCCCTGGCAAGGGGCCATGATGCAGGTATGCTGTTCACTTTGCTCTGCCCCAGCTGAGAGGCAGCAGCATTCCTGTTTGTCTGTGAAGGATGTGCTGAGGGAGGTAGGCAGACTGTGAATTCCACAACACTAACATCTTGTTAGTTGTATCTCTGTGGTGCAACTAACTGTTAGGTACCAGGGTGAGGCCAGCACCCCAAAGCCACAGGTGTGAAAGCCATCAGCATCATACCTCAGCCTTTTGCTTCCTGGTAAGCAGGAGGATAGCAGCCATGGCTGAATTTCCTGAACAACAAGATGCTCATTCCTCCTCAAGATATGCATAAGACGAAGGATGTAAAAGGCCCCACAGCAGTATGTTCTGCAGCTCAGTGTTGCCAGTGCTCTGGACATCATACACAGCTCTTGCTGCTCTCTTTGCTAGCCTTACCAAGTGCTATTCATCTTGTTTGCCTCTGCTCCACCTCCCACCCCCAACTCCTTGAAAATTCTGCACCTCTTTGAAGGTGTCAGCTGCCTGCCAGCCTCCTGTAATCCACCTCCAGCCCAGCACACCTGGCTTCACTGAACACCTGCCCTTCCTAAGGGGTGGTTTCACCAGCTGCTTTTTAGCACATTATGACATTAAACATAACATCATATTGCATATGGCTCCATTCTGGTCTGAGAAGTGTAATACAAAAAAGATCTGGGCAGACCTTGGGTGGATAGTAAGCCTTCCCATGATGAAGTGTGGGATAGCATGGTGTATAGCTGTATGACAAACAGGTATTGGATTGGAAAGATTATCCTGTTACAAAGTAGAAATGAAATAAAGATTGTATCCTTGTCCTGGGCTTGCCAAAAGGTTCCCAGAGAGAGGATCTCCAGATAGAGAACCTTCCTCCTGGGGAGTCAGCCCTTAAATGGGGTCTAGCCATGCTCCACACCTTCTGGTCACTCAGATGAAACTGCGTTCACCTGTGCCCCTGCAGCTGACTCAGCGCTCGCCTCAGGTGATCAATCAGAGGTTCTGGCCATGATTCAACAGCTCCCATACAGTATAGCTATTTTAGAGGCATAGGGTGCTGGCAGGGGCCTTGAAGGATAGGCTGCCTTGAGAAGTGCTAGCAACACTACTATATATATGAAATCCTATGATGATGAGGCAGTGACTCCTGTGGTAGTAGGAGAAGGCAATGGGGAAAATCAAGTGAAATACGTAAAAGGCGCGGGGAGGAGCGTGTGCGTCATGTGGGCCGCTCAAACGCGCGGAAGCCGTAAACCGCCTCTTCACGTGTCTACAGGGCGAGGAGGTGGCAGTTTGGTAAGTCTAGGCTGGGTCTGTCTTACACAAGGTGGGGGGGGAGGAGATTCCGGCGCTATTACGGGATATTTAAGCGCGGAGAAACCGTTTGCTACCCGCTCATGTAACGACATAGTGAGGAGGGTTGTTGCCTCACTGTTCAGCGAGTGTTAAGTGCTGCGGCACCTGTTAACGGGCTGGTAACGCGGCACGGGTGGAGCCAGCGCTGCCGGCAGCAAGGCAGAGCAGGTCAGTCACACCCCATTAAAGCTACCCCAGATAGTGCTAGTGAGTCTGCTGGTTTGTCGTTGCTGCACCCCGGTGGAAGGCTATTGGCAGGAAAAATGTAGAGACCCAGATAGGGGTCTGGCAAAAACATGCTAGTGCACAGGTCTGTGGCTGCACTGAGTGCCAGAGTCTGGCCCTTGCTGTGCAGGACAACTGAGATAGCGCTTGTGTTAGATGTGATCAGCTGAACGATTTAGTCAGCCTAGTAGCTGACCTGAAGGTGGAGAGGCTTAGGAGCATTATGGAGTGTGAGAGGGAGTAGTTTAGTGGTGCCAGTCCCTGCCAGCCCTGAGATCTAGGCAGCCAGCTGAGGCTCCATGTGTCGCTCATTACCCCCTACTGCCTTGCAAACGGGTAATAGGAGGAGACCAGCAGGCATGCAGTGCTCCTGCTAAGGTGAGCTCCCTGTCCTCTCCCCCCCTAACAACAGTGGTGATGCCCTGGGGGCAATGGCAAAAGGCCCCTGCTTGGTAATGCAGGCATGCCTGACTAGTGATTCCCTAACCTCACCAGCTGCCCCTGCAGAACAGGTACGTTGCTCTGCAGGAACAACTGGACAGTGGTGGGGGTGATGGTTCTTCCTGCTTGGAGGTGTCACCAAAGTTTAGGCAGAGTACCCTTAGCATTAAAACTAATCAGTAAAGAAAAAAGATGGGTCATTGTTGTTGGTGACTCACTGCTGAAGGGAGCAGAAGGCCCAATATGCAGACCAGACCCACAACACAGGGAGGTCTGCTGCCTCCTGGCCCTCCAGGTTAAAGATGTAGAAACTTCCTTCCTTAGTACAGTCCTCAGGTTGTTATCCCCTATTGTTGTTTCAGGTAGACAGTGATAAAATAGGAAGAACTTACCTAAGGACTGTGAAGAAGGACTTCAGAGTGATTAGTCAGGGATTCAGGAGTACAAGTTGTGTTCTCCTCTATCCCTCCAGTTATAGGAGATGATGAGGGACTGAACACGATGGGCCAACAGATTAATACTTGGCTCCGAGCCTGGTGTGCTCAGCAGAGATTTGGGTTTTTTGACCTCAGCTCGATTTACATGAGACCAGGCCTGCTGGCAACCAATGGGAATAGTTTATCCCACTGGTGGAAAGGGGTTGGCAAGGTTCATTGATAGAGCTTTGAACTAGGTATGAAGGGAGTTGGGGGGTGAAAATGGGGTCACTAGAAAGGAGCCTGAATGTAACATGCCAGCACCTGTGGGAGGGGGATGTGCTAGCAAGATCCCACAGTCTTGTGTCTTGGTGAAGGAGGAGGATGACACACCATTTTTCAGGTAGAATACAAGGGTTGGTGTGAGGCTGGTTACTATGGTGGAAGCACTTGAGTATGGTCTAGAGGTATTAGGTCTTCTCCCACCTAAAAGATGGCCCAGCTTCACTACATTCACACTAATGCACACACCATGGGTAACAAACAGGAGGAGCTGGAGGTCACTGCGTGGTCAGAAAACTGTGATACAGTCACCATCACAGAAATGTGGTGGGATGACTCATAGCTGAAGTGCTGTGATTGATGGCTGCCAACTTTTCAAAAGAGATAGACAAGGCAGGAAAGGCAGTCATGTTGTCCCTTTTATGTTAACAAAAAATGCAAATGCCTGGAAATTAATGATGGTGATGATACGGTTAAGAGCTTATGGGTCAGAATCAAAGGGAAGGCCAGTAAGACTGACGTTATTGTGGAAGTCTGCTACAGGCCACCCAACCAGGATGAAGAGGTGGACAAGAAAGTGGAGGCTGAGGGGAGGCCTTATTGCTCTCTTCCAGTACCTGAAAGGTGATTGCAGCGAGAGTGGGGCTGGTCTCTTCTAATTGGTGACAGGATGAGGGGAAATGGCCTCAAGTTGCACCAGGGTAAGTTTAGATTGGATATCATGGAAAAACTTCTTTATAGAAAGGGTTTTTAAGGGTCTCATGGGTTCACGGAGGGCAGGTCCTGTTTGACCAACCTGATCACCCTCTGTGATCTAGTGACCCGTCTGGTGGATGAGGGAAAGGCTGTTGATGTAGTCCACCTAGACTTCAGCAAAGTCTCTGACACTGTCTCCCACAGTATTCTCCTGCAGAAGTTGGTAGCCTGTGGCTTGGACAGATACACTCTTGGCTGGGTAAGGAACTGGCTGGAGGGCCAGGCCCAGAAAGTGGTGGTGAATGGAGTAAAATTCAGCTGGTGACCGGTCACAAGTGGTGTTCCCGAGGGGTCAGTGCTGGGGCCTGTCCTGTTTAATATCTTTACTGATGACCTGGATGAGGGCATTGAGTGCACCCTCAGTAAGTTTGCAGATGACACCAAGTTGGCTGGAAGTGTTGATCTTGAGGTTAATGAGAGAGTCTGGGGAATGGGAGACTTCCCTTTAGTCAGGGAAGAGGTGGTTCGTGAGTGCCTAGGAAACACTAAGGTCCATAAGTCCATGGGACTTGATGGGGTGCATCCACAGGTGCCGAGAGAGCTGGCGGAGGTCATTGCTGAACCACTCTCTGTAATCTTTGAGAGGTCCTGGAGAACTGGGGAGGTGCCTGAAGACTGGAGGACCGCCAATGTCACTCCGGTCTTCAAAAAGGGCAAGAAGGAGGACCCAGGTAATTATAGGCCAGTCAGCCTCACTTCTGCCCCAGGGAAGGTGATGGAACAGCTTGTGCTGGATGCCACCTCCAGACAACTGGGAGAAAAGGAGGTTATCAGTAGTACCCAGCATGGGTTCACCAAGGAGAGGTTGTGCTCGATCAACCTGGTGGCCTTCTGTGAAGTTATCACTCGCTGGGTGGATGGGGGGAGAGCGGTAGATGTAGTCTACCTTGATTTCAGAAAGGCATTTGATACTGTCCCCCATGACATCCTTCTAACAAAGCTGAGGAAGTATGGGATAGATGAGTG
>PPHD01009977.1:0-20106 GCA_002909625.1 Bambusicola thoracicus | reverse complement strand
ATTTAGTACTTTCCCTGCAGTTCTTCCAAAGGAGCATATGTGAAAAGGGCAGTTGCTCTGGCTGAACCCAGAGCAGGAAGCTCCTAGAGACACAACAGAGAAGTGACTTTATCATGAAGAATAGGCAAGTCTTATTGCTAGTTATGTACCTAAGGAGAATTATCATGTGTCTCTTTAACATCTGAAGTTCTCCTCAGGCTGTGTGCACACAAGACATCAAAGGAATACTGAGGAGAACACTATTCCCTAGAGCATATGTACCATGACAAGTACAGTGTGCATGTGAGGCTGACTTTGGCTCTGGTTAGTACACCAGGAAAATGGGACTGTGCATCATCCTCATCCAACTTAACTGGGATGCTCTGAAAAGACTTTATAGGCTGTTGGCTGAAAAGTAAGCAAGTATTTCTGTTGACTCTATTTTTGGCATGGATGCAGTAGGTTCTTGCAGTGGATTATTCTGGGCCTTTTGTTGCAGAGGAGATTGGCCAGGTGCAGAGGGAGCCCTAGCAGTCTCTGCAGTACTGCCAGCAGCTCAACTGAGGTGGTGTGGCTCCCTTAGCTTCACACTTCAGCTCTTGCCAGCTGCTGCACTTAGCCAAATGCTCAAGAGCCCTTCAGATGCTCTCGGTTATAAAAGACATTTCACTAATTTCCATTTGTCCTTAGGCTGTAGAAATCCTGGTATGGCCTGGAGGTGTTCTGAGTGCAATTGGTGTGAACTAGAGAATGTAACCTACAGTATCTGCGTGTAACATTTTAGTCAGATAGATGAGATAGAAAACTAGAAAATACTAGATAAAGCAGTGCTGTATTATGTCAGAAAAATATCAGCACAGTACTTCAGAGTAATATCCTATAGTAGCGAAAAAGATACCAATTTCTTCTCTGCTGCAGTTTCTAAGTTCTCTAATGCATATTTATCTGCCATGTTGTAATGAAGTCTATGTGCCAGCGCCATCAGGACTTTGTACAAGCCCTAAGAATCAGCTGGCTTCATATTACGATCCCAGTAAATCTCATGAAACTAACAGCAGAGATGGTAAACAATATATGACTAATTATTTGATAAAAATAAATGACTGACCTTGTGGTAGGTACATTGCAAATTAGAGTAGTTGTACAGTGTGCTTTACACAATATTTCACTTTGTATGCTCAAGTTCCTGTAATTTTCACAGTACTTCTTCGCATTCTGAGTACATTTTTGTTGTTGTATTAACTGTCTTATTTTTGCCAGAGACATAACGTTGTATTGGATGGGAACATAGGCAATCATCCATGCATTTTCAGAAAGCTGATAGTATATTAAAGCTTTTCTATGAAGATGTTCTGTCTGCTATTTTTCCCTAAATTTTAGAAAAAATTTTAGAACTATTTTTAAAAAACGATCACTGGTAAAACATGGGTTTTTTAAAGCCAAAGTTTTGCCAGAGTTTTAATTTATATGGTTAAACAAGGGTTTTTAAGAAGAATTTCCTTTATTTCTAAGCTAATTTAAAACCATACCCCCTTCGTTAATGGGTTCTTCTTTCTACTGCTAGTTTTTGTCCTCTGATATTTTTATAAAAGCCTTCTGTATTCCCATTTGGGTAGCATTACTTCATGATGCTTCTTCTCAGGCCTTATCTCTTGCCTGCAAGACTTGGCTGAAGCTAACTTATTAATTGGTTTCCTCCCCTTTTTCATTTTACAAGAAAGGACATTTTTAACCTTCGAACTCTGAAATCACACCAGTCATTTATTTCTCCTTGCATTCGTCTTCTGAAGCAGTATTGAATCCCTTTATGCCTCCTGGGGTGTCTTTTAGGTTTGACCAGCTTTCCTGTAGCCTGGTAGTTATCTGCAGTGTTTTTCTTTCTCGGCTTCTTCCAGCTCCTTTAATTTGGATGTTTAATCTTGTATTCAACATCTGCTACTGTTATTTTTTCTTACTTTAAAAGGAGAGAATTCTAATCAGTAGTCTTATCTTTCTGAAGGATAGACTATATTTCAAATTATACTCTGGTTCTCCTTGTTGATAAGCATTTGATTGAATGTGTAAACCAGTAAATAGCTGTAAGACTTTCCCTTGTATTTTCCCATAGTAATTGCATCATTTTAAATTCATCACCACTGCAATGGTGGGATTATAGCTCAATAATGGTACCAGTCTGAAATATATGTTCATAGAATCGTAGAATGGCCTGGATTGAAAAGGACCACAATCATCTAGTTTCAACCCCCCCTGCCGTGTGCAGGGTCACCAACCACCAGACCAGGCTGCCCAGAGCCACATCCAGTCTGGCTTTGAATGCCTCCAGGGATGGGGCATCCACAACCTCCTTGGGCAACCTGTTCCAGTGTGACACCACCCTCTGAGTAAAAAACTTCCACCTAATATCTAACCTAAACCTCACCTGTCTCAGTTGAAAACCATTCTCCCTTGTCCTATCACTATCCACCCTTGTAAACAGTCATTGCCACTCCTGTTTATATGCTCCCTTCAAGTGTTGGAAGATCACAATGAGGTCTCCCCAGAGCCTTCTCTTCTCCAAGCTAAACAAGCCCAGTTCCCTCAACTTTCCTTCATAGGAGAGGTGCTCCAGCCCTCTGATCATCTTAGCGGCCCCCTTCAGGAATTATGGTAAGTATTACTGATGTTCAGTTGCATTTATGAAGGTGATTGCCCTTCTGTTTTAGGTTTACTTTTGTGGTGTTAAATGCTAGCCCAGTGTTGCACTTCAAACAGCCCAGTCTTTTTTCAGCTTCTCTTTCAATCTCTTATGCTGGTTTTGGCACACTCATGCTCATTCTGGTGTGAAGCTGCACTCCCTTCTAGGCAGTGACTGGGAGCTGGAAGGGAGGATCATTAGGCAAAAATGAGAAAAAGTAGCAAAAGGCTGTTGTCAGTATTCAATTCGGAAAGAAGCCTTTGACATCCTGATAAATACTGCCAATGTGAAACATTCCAAGAAATTGCTTCAGCATCTCAGAGTGGGTGGTAACAAATGCGACAGACAAGAAGGCTTGAATGTGAGAGAGGAACATCTCCTAAACTGGCAGAGACTATTAATTGCAACAGGCTTCAAATGTGTTTGCTGTCTGCAGTTCTGTTTGTATTTCAGCTCTGTCCTGTTAGTCTACTCTCCAGCTCAAGCATTGCTGTCATCTATTAATGTAGAAAGAGAAAAAGGGTTTCTTAGTAACAAGGAGGTTTTTTTTGGTTATTTGTGTTTTTCCTCATATGCTGAAGCCATTCAGGGTTTTCTCCAGCTTCACATTAGTGATCTGCCTCTGAGTCTTGGGCATCTAGCTGGAGTAATTTGTGGGTTAGAGATGTGTGCCGTTACATCTTCCTGAAGTGTTCTAGCTGATGAAAGATTTTTTTTATTTGCTTTTGTTTTTTCCATTTGCTTTTGGTTTTGTTCTTTTCTTGCCTAGCTTAAGCCAAGCAGTAGCACTGATTTTTGGTCTGCTCCAGCTTTAAATCAAGATGACATTTATGGGAGATCAGAGAGAGATTCAGAATGCTGGGGAGAGATCCAGGGTGACTGGCTGCTGTTCTGGCAGTGATTTATTAAAGCAGCTGCCTTATCTCCCTCACTGAGATTCTGGCACGTTCACTGCCATAAGCCCAGCTCGCCAGAGGTCTTGGAACCTTCTCAGCAGAACCTTCCTGTGTCATAGACTTCTACATTCAAGTTCAAAGCTGAAGAATGACTTCATTTTCTAATATCACATATTGATATGTTATAAGTAACCCGTGCTTCATTGCAGCAAGCAGCCGTTGTGGATATGTACTGATCCTGTGAATGCCGAGTCATTATTCTTTTTTCTTAGAAAAAGTAATGTATGTTTTTAATTTTCTTTTAGAAAAAAATGAACACTTCTGAGTTCTGGACATATTCTTTTTATTTTATGAAGATGCTGTGGGCTTTAATAATTAGGAGACTTCTAAGAGAATTATCGAACAAGACAGGAAAATTACTATGACATGGGTTGTCTTTGCTTCTAGGAAAAAACTATCTTTCCTCTGTTTAGCTAGTGCAAAGTCACAAACATACAGCTGTCATTCAGCCCACAGTTGTATGAAACACAATGCAGAACTGCTGGAAGTGATATTAAGTAGGTATAGTCTATTTCACGCTACCTGAATTTAATTGCTTTACCTAAAATCAAAACAAAATGACAGCATAAAAAGAAACAAACATGAAAGCAAATATAACCTCTAATTGAATAGACCAGCTGGGCAAAAAACTGAAGTTCCTGGCTTAATGCTGTGTCTCTTACTATTTTAAATTATCTAGGTACAGTACACTTTCAGGGGCTGATTTTTTTCTTTCCAAGGATTACAACAGAAATGGCTGTGTATTGTAAAAGGCAAATTTTGCAGTAGAAAGAATCTTGCCTTACATTTTTATTGCCTCCCACCCCTAAGCCATACAACATTTGAATGAATTTAAATATTATTTTTCTGTCCTGCAAGGTTAGGGATGCTGTATATCCCCTGTAATGCCAGTGGTACTGTCGAGAGGTGCCAGAGGAGGCAAAAAAATTTCCAAGAAGCTCACTGATGTCTACCTGCATGCATTCCGCCTACTGGTGTCTGTCCAAGCAGTGGGAGCATGTACAAACATACACGCTATGTGTCAGTGTCTCTGCCTGTTGTTGGCAGTGGAAGGAGTAATGTTCCACAAGCTGTGCTGCCTCTTTGTGCTGTCACTGTTCATGCAGACTCTGTGCTCAAAGCTGGTTGACTTTGAAAATCACCCAGCAAGCTGTTGGGATTTAAAAGCTAAGAGGATGTGACCTTAAATGGTTTTCACTGACACGGCACGCTAAGGTTTCAGCTCTTGGAAGATAAAGCATAAGAAGAGTCCTAGGAAGCTAACAGATAAAGAATGACATTATGAGCCAAGGGGACAAAACCACAGTGAAAACATTTTCATCATGATTCCTAATAGATAGGTTAAAATTACCAAAGCATTCTGTGAAGATATATCAGGCTTGAGAAGCTGTGTCGGTTCCCACTGTCTGATGAACTGGATAATTAACAATTTACCCTGACAGTGCAGTTCAAAACTACTAATTATTTATCAGTTTTTGCTTGGCAGCACGGTGCTGTGTGTCAGACCTAATTGACATTATATTTTACTTTACATATCAAAAGTAGAAATGGAAAAAATCTGCATGTGTTCTCTTTCCCTTTGTTACAGTGACAAAAGAAAGAAGTATTCTTTAATTATACTCTGTCATTCAGTACTTAGTATTTTTTGCTTTTGTCTCCACAACTGTAGCAGGTACTCCCAGCAGCTAGGGAAATGGAGAAAGGATTTTTTATTTTTTTTTTGTATTTTTTGTGATTTTTGATAGTTTTTTTTTATCATCAGACAAGTCTGCTGGTTTCTTGACTTTTAGTCCCTCGATGCTAAGTTTTCCAAGTGCTTCAGAAGCATCTACACATTTCTTGTGCTTTATTTCTGCAGTGGGGAAATGTTTTCTTCCTATTAACTGTGATAAGTCTGCCCTTTACATCTGCTGCTTGTGTTATTGATTAGGCAAGCAGCTTCTGGCTGCTCTGCTGCTTTGCTCAGCTCTGAAACTGCTCACTACACACTCTTCAATGCTCACCCTGACTGTTTTCCCATCCTGCCATGTCCAAAATACTGTGGAAATTGTAAATTTTCTGGGGCAAAGATTCTTACTGGTGCATTGCTCCACTGCACGTATAGCATGTTCAACTAAAATATTTGAGTTTTTATTCTTTTGAAGATATCATAATCAATGTTATGGTAAATATTAGTAGCAGTCACTCAAAGCAGCCTTCACAAAATTAACTTCGCATTCATTCTTTGAATTGATTCAAATCCATCACCAAATGCTATTTTTCCATGACTCAGTCATGCACTTCTTTCAGAGTACTGTTGTTTTTTTCCAGCAGAATTCCTCCTTGAAATACCTTGCTTAAAATAGAGGGGATGAAACAACACATGAAAAGTTAATTGAGGGTATTTTGCACTGAGGAAGTGGGGCTGTGAAGTTGGAGATTTGGATTGGAAAACACCTTTGTTGTCCCATCTAGCGTATTTCTTCTGTTGCTGAGTAAAGATTTTTGGCTGTCTGTTCCCACCTTGAATATTATATTTCCCTGAGTGACAATTTTATGGTCTGCCATAGAAGGATATTGAATTGCCTTTTCTCACTCAGTTGTGTTTTTATATAGATTTTCTCAAACACAATTCCATCAAATACTAAAATAAAAAATAACAGTAAATGGTAAAAGGCAGGAAATTTGAAGAAATATATGTGAGATGGTTTTCAGGAAAGCAGTCAGAACAAGCAAAACAAAAAACCAAAGCACAATAATTCTTGGGCTAGGAGTTGAAGGAAATGAGAACGTAGTCTGAGTTAAAAAAAAAAAATAATAACAATGAAGCAATCACCATGGAATGAGACGAGTGGTAGATTTCATAATCTTTCAAAAATTGAATTATAAAAGGTGCTTTTATTGTACTAATCTCTGTGTCCATTTTGATAAAGCATTCCACTGATTCTCTGTGTGGCTGCAGTTAATTATCAAGGTGCAGTTAGTAACAGTGACACGGAGAAATGTTGCTTCGTAGCTTAGTAGTGCAAGGTATCTGGGCAAAGAACATCCAGCCATTTAGAAGTAAAGCAGGGAAAAAAAACTTTAAGATGTTCTTCACTTAATTTTGGAACCCAGGAAGGCAGTACCAGTCAATTAGAGAAGTTAAATGCAGAACCGCACTATGGGAATAGGATGCATGTGGAATCAAGAAAAACTGCTTACTGATCCTGATGAGTTCAGAATATTTGAGCGTATATTATTTACATAATCCTTACGTGTGGAGAGGAACGTCATTTATTTGACAAGCAGCCAAGATGAGATGAAAGTGAACATGCCAAGCGTCTTGCTGCTCATCAGTAGTGCCACTCCCTTGCATTTATTATAATTTGTGGAAGAAGATATTTAATAAAGCTCTCAGTAGCGCCTCTCACGATTAGTTAATTTCTGTCACAAAACTGCTGAGAGACCTCCCATATTATATTCCTGATTGCCATATGCTCTGCTATTTGACGACTCCAGAAGAGCTCATTGTCTAATCAAGGAATCTCCTGACTCAATTTATTGTATTACACAAATGTGTATACTCTGAATGGGGCTCTACCTATTAAACACTAACACCAAGATCACGTTGTAATAAATACTTTACTAAAAAAAATAGTTAAGATTTGCTAATTACAAAATTATTTTTATCACACACAAAAAAGAGGAAGCAGGAGAATTGCACTATTTCAAAGTCATTGCTCTCATTCACACTGTTTTTTTAATACCACTATTACTGTTAATGTATCATTAAGTTAATGGAAATATTACTACAGCAATGATAAAATATTCACTGCGTTACCAGAAAATGTTTAAGAATGTGTTCATCCATCAAATATCTGAATATTGAGTGAAATGAGAACAGTTCACAGTAAAATGACTGGAAAATAATGAGATCTAAGTTAGGTAAAATCATTCAACCTAAATCAAAACAAGATAATTTTTCAGGATGCCATTTTCAAATTCTGTTTTTCTCCAGGCGCTTTCTTGAAAATAACTGCAGCCACTTCTATGAAATCTTTTCTGTTGATCAATATTTTTTACAGTAGTTGAGATTAGGTTCTTCATTGTAGTGACAACAACGTCGATGAAATATTTGGCCTTAATGATTCTGTTCTGGCAGCAGCTACTAATTCTCCTTACGATGAGATTGAAGGTTTTGGTATGGCGGTTGCTGGGATGGCTGACAGCGTGGATTAGTGCTGCTGAGCCCTGTAGGAAAAGGTCACTGCTGCAGTGCCCAGGGGAGGTTTGTCACTGGGAGAGGTGAGGCCTCAAAGAGAGTTTTGGACTTGGGCGAACTAGTCATTGGCAGGTATAAGTAGGATTTGCTTATTGTGTCCTCCTTATTGTTGCCTACCAACAGCACTCCAGGTTTCTAATCACTGCTGCCAGGCAGCTGTCACCTTCGCAGGGCTGTCAGCTTCGTTCTTGACTGCCCTATGTTATTTGTTGGTGATGTCTCCAAAAGGAAAATCTTCAGCAAGCATGGGTACTGCTGGGTGAGAAGGCAAAAATGAAAGATTTCCTACTGACAGAGTCTTATACTGTGGAAAGTTCTTTTTTTTCTTTTTTGTCCTGTTTTCAAAGATGCCCACAGTATTCTATGTTCTTCTATATACGTTGCACACAATATCTATATTTCATGGAGACATCTTGTTCAATCCAAGTAAAATTTGCATCTCATTTAAGTTGGAGTAATTACTTTCAATTGTGAATTACTAGCCATGGGGGTACCGGTTCTCTAATGATTCACAGAAAAAGCGTATTGTGTAGTGGCCTTAGGAGACAATTTCACTCACTTGTACAAGGTAATACAGGCAGCGAAGTACTGCTTGCCTGAAAAATGATGGCTCAGCAGTTCACCCTGAAATACCATGCCATTTCAAAGACTTATCTTTCACAGCGCTGTGTGTTGCAAACTCACTAGGCTGTGTATTGAATACTGTGTACACAATAAGGATGCTGTATGTAAATGGAAGTGCATGAGAACTTGAGTTTGCAAAATGAGAAGCAAATTGTGAGAAGTAAGAAGTGATTTGCAGTTTTCTATTTGCATTTAATGGCCCTTGTCCACAGCTGCATTAAGGGTGCTAGCTGAATTTGTTAAGCTGACCATCTGGAGCTGCTTCATATGGGTAACTTTGATTAATACTCTGCTTGATTCCTTTGTTTCGGCTGTATTTTTCTTCTACCAGTTGCAATGTTAGAGACTTTCTTATTTTCTAGGAGATAAACTACCGATAGTTACAGACGTTCATTTCCAATCCCAAAAAAACAAACTTCATGAAAAGAATGACCCCACGTCTGCTAAAGACACGTATCTCAAGCTTCCATTGATTTTAATGACATTGCAAAAATGCACTATATGTATAGAGTTTACAGATGATAACAGGAGGCCTCAAGGCCTATACACAGCTTCTGAATCAATTTAACTATATACTCAATTTAGGGACCAATCTACTTGAACCAGGCAACATTTTGGTGTACCCACAAACATTTAGCTCCTGAATGGCACAGGTTCTTTCAGAAGGGTAGGCCTGGTCTTGTAAAGATAATTCAGTTTCTGTACCTGTTGCCTGTCACCCAGCCCTTTTGCAAGGAGCACTTAGCACTTATGGCAAAAGATAGAGGAAAAGAAATGATGAGTTTGAAAAGCAAGGAGACACTGAATTTACGGTTAGGACATAAATATTCATCAGTTCTAGCTCACTTAAAATAATTGTCAAGCACAACCTTTCTATGGGAAAAGCTGTCAAGTTTGATGTACAGTGCATTCATAACCTGACTTAGAAATGATTAACTCCGAGATGGAAGAATCTTTGCAAGCAGCATTAAGCAGAATATTTTGCCAGTTTCCCATTATTATTATTTTCTTCGGTACTGGTAAAGTTCATTCATTTCAGAGAAATGGAAAGCAGCAATGTGTAAAAGATGGAAACTTAGTTCTCTGGAGTAAACCAACTCCTCCCCCTTCAAACAAAAAAAAAAAAGGAAAAAAAATGCATTCTGATATTGCAAAGATGTAAATTAATCTGTCTGACATGTGGGAGTGCTAGATAGAAAGTCAATAGGAATCCTTCCTCCTTTCCCTGCTCAGATGCATTATTTGTTATAATTTTAGGCAGGCTGTTTCTCAACAGACTAAAGGGTGTGTAATATCTTGGGAAAATCAGGTCATTTAATCACATTCTTAACTGCTTAGGTGTCACATTTTTAGGCACCTAAGCTTGGTCTTTACCCAAATTCCACATATCATAAAGAAAAGCAATGCCACGTATCATCTAATTTAGAATTTTGAGTCACTCAGAAACAAATGCTAAAGTCGCTGTAAGTTATGGTCTAACAACAATGGAAACATTTTTTCTCCAAGGGAAAGTTCTAGGACAATCTGAATCCTAAAACAAAGATGTTTAAGGATGATTTATACCTCAGAATGTAAAGTTTTACACATTTATACTAATATAAAAATATTCTCATTATTCTTACAGATCCCTAATTCCTTTAAAAACACTAGCTAGGCTCTGGCATTTAAACATGCACTACTTTATGGAATACATTTCATTTTTGTCACTTGTTGCTTTTCAATTTCAAGTTTATTTTGTCAAGCCAAATTATATCTCAGTTTGTTTTGTTTCTTTCCTAAGAGATTCATTCTTTTGCAAGTCCTCCTGATTAGGGGATTTTAAAATAAATGAGTTTCAGAAATAATGCTATAAATAAAATAGTGTGGATTTCCTTCAAATTGTGCTAGATGTTTGTGGATCATAAAACAGCAACAAGAAACAACAACAAAAAAAAACAACCAACCAACGGTCTACTGGAACGATGTGTTAGAAAACCCAAACTGAAGTGCTTGGTAAGGTAAAAGTATACTAAACAGAAAATCAAATAATCCTAGGATGTCAGATTTCTTTCTTTCTTTATTTCAAAGAAATGTCTTGACTTCTACTAGCAGGCTATTTTGCTAGTGGAAAGGGAAGAAGATGCAACAAGCTGGACTCACACTGCACAGTTGGCTTGTTTATTTTACATCGTTGTAGGCTTCAAAATTCCCAAGTGTGAGCCGTCTCATTTAACAGAGTTGAGTATGACCAGAGGCCTGAACCAGCAGCCTGTCATGTTCAACTATGCTGAATGCTTTTAATAGCAGCGTTGCAGCAAAAGGGGGGAGACCAAGCAGCTCATTGCTCTCAGCAGGTTCCAAGATATCATCTGTATCGTTTGTCTTAAGGAGCAGGAGCCCTGTGATGTTTTTTGTTCTTACCTGTAGCATGTGGACGATGCTCCTGGTGGCTGCATCTGGTCGATCCATGTAAAAGTCTGTTTGCAAGCTCCTGTAACTAGCTTTGGATTTAGGTGTTGGTTTGGGATCCTCCTGTCTTGCTCTTTACGTGCACTAATTCCAGCAATGTTTTGGCTCAATGCCTGTGTTTCTGAAAAATGAATCTGAGAGCAAAAGAAGAAGGGTACTTACTCCAGTGCATGAATCAGGTCCCTTTTCTCAAGAAGAAAATAAGCAGTGTCAGAGGAGGGGAAGGACACGTGTCATGCTTTGCTCTTGAATTTAGAGTACCCTGTAACTGATTTGCTTTGGAATAGCGTGTATATATTCTTTCCAATCTCCAGTTTTCATAAAGGTGTAAAAATTGAGTTTTTAACTCATTTTATTATTAGTTTTGTAATGATCATCTGTGTTTAAATATGTTATGATTAGAAAATTAGAGTGGGATTATTATTGTTTAGGTACTCCATGATGTTCAGAGTGAATCATTCAAACTGCTGTTACTTGCAGTGGGAACATTGAGAGCTGCCATGTGAAGAGCAGAGCTTTGATGGAAGGATGAGAGAGCAAGTGTCTTTCTTAACTCAGTGAGTTAGCAAGAAGTGGAAGAAGGTCCGAGGTCTATCTCTGTTCTGTTTTGTTTTGTTGTTTCTTTGGAAGAAGTCAAAAAACTTACTAAAATGAATGAAGAATCATCTCTATGATACTACTGCTTTTGTAGTATCTGATTTGCCTTTGCAGTGATTGAAGAAATAGAAGCAAGATAAGGGAGTGGTGTTTTTGGCAGGGACCTCTTCTGCCCTGCTGCAAAAGGAGAATGGTAGTTTTGGTTTACTTCTTACAAAGTAAATACTTACATAAAAGTTACTTCTCTCTTAGTTGTTCCTATCTCCTTTATTTGTAAGAAAATGCATTAGCGCAGTGACCTTGATTGTTACCAAAAATAAGGTTAAGTATCCCTTCACCATTTTGGGACATTTTGTGAAACATAGATATCCCAGTAAACCTGTACTTTTCCTGGAAATTGACATTTTGAGGCTTGCACTTGAAAATTAATATTTTTATTAGGGAAAAAGCTGTTGACATTATACACATTGGTTATTTGTAGAGCTGTAGTAGTAAATATTGTATGGTAAGTTTGTATCAGAGGTCCCATCCTGACATAGCCTGTTCTCATTATTGTGGTAGCCTCTGCTCTTTCATTTCCCCCATCTCCAATAATTTTATCTGGTCTGTCAGAGAGCAAAGATTACCTGAATTTTGGGTTAAACGGGACAAAACAGAACAATTACAGGTGAAAAGTAGACACACAAAATACTTGAATGATGTAAACACACTGTTCCTTCCATGGCTGCATTGCATGGGAGTGGCTCATTGCTGCAGGCTGTGTGCTGATGTTTGCAGTGCCCTTTGTCTCTGCTCTGTGCCCAGGGTGGAGACAGTGCTGCTGTTTCATTCCTCGCACTCTCTGCTATGACCTTTGTGGGTAACATCCATCCAGTGTGCATCCGGGATACGAGTGCTGGTGTTTCTCTGCACCACAATCCATCATCTTTCCACGTCTTTCTGATCTTTTGGTGGCTTTCCCGCATCCTAATTATTTGTTTAACTTTACAGAGTATTTTCATTCTTCGTCCTCTTAGCAGGAGATGAAGAGGATGCTGTTCCTTTTTGTTCTGATTCCAGCAGAACTGCAGGCTTCTTGCCCATCTATTACTGTATTTTTTTTCTCTTCTTCTCACAAAGAATAACCGCATTGAAGAACTGCAGTGTTTCTGTGGAATTTTTGTTTGTTATTGGGTTTTCTTTTTCATGATAACTTTATTTCCCCACTTAGCAAGTTGGAATTTTCTGGGCTTTTTTGGGGTGGTAACAACAAACAGCAAACTTGCTTTTTGTGTTACTAAAGCTCTTTAAAAGTTCACAGAACCACAAAGATAAGTTGCGTTGAAAATGTGTCTTAATTGTAACCCCCATATTTGCTATATAATCATCAGTTTGCAGAGAATTTAAAACTGGTTCTGAGATGAGTTGTCCTATGCAGCCAAGTGAACTGGCTGCTAGAGCTCAGCCACCGGGGCCCTGCAGGTAACTGTCCCGGGTGGGATGCTGTGGGCCTGGCACTCATGGTCATGTGGGTATATAAAGCTCTTCATGTGCCAGTGACTCCTCCATTCAGTCTGTTCTGCTGCTACCTTTCCTCTAGCACATGAGCACAGCCTGGAGAGGATGAGCCAGAGGCCTTTTATCACTTCTTGTCCTCTCCCACCACCTCTTTGTGCCCCTTGGTGCTGAACTCAGCGTGCATCCCCATCATCCTGGAATCCCTGAAAGTTTAGAACCACATTAATTAAGCACTTGTTTAGGCCCTGGTGTGTTAGAGTAGTAAATCCTCTCAGGCAGGTGTTCGTATACCTTCAGGGATATCATTCATTATTTTTCTCCTTCTGAACGTGTTTAGGAGATAGAGACTGAAACTTTTCGAAACCATCAAAACCATACTGACAAGTAATGAGCAAGGGCCTGAAGGCCAGATGTGTACAAAGCATTTCAGCCTTCTTTCCATACTTAAATGACACTAAAAATCAAGCCGAATCAATGCAGAATGAAGAGAAAGTCCCTTTCTCCTTTTTATTAAAGCACTAATCTGAGACTTACTTAGCAGACTCCAAGAAGAGCAACAAGTGCAAGCAACAACCTCAACAAATAAAAATCAGAAAAGAAACAGCTTTATGTTCAGCTTGTTTGTTAGCCAAATTGTTGTGATGCTGACTATAAGCAAGTAAGCCCATTAGACTTCAGATAATAGGCTTACCCTCTTATCTGAACATATTTATGTGGATCAAGCTCTCAAAGAGTTTCACTGGTGAAATATTTTATTAAAAGCCCCTTCAGGCATCAACCTAGCAGCTTTTCCCACAGTCACAACCTGTTGCTTAACTCAACAAACCAATAACCTTTCAAAACATCACTGTCTTCAGATATGCAGGTAGAAATTACATTGAAGAAGGGGGATGTGGGAGGACACTCTTGCTTCCCAAATAGAAGGGAGAGAAAGGAAAGAAAGGAGAGGAGGGAAGGGAAGGGAACTATGAGGGGTAACAACTGCATGTCAAAAGGCAGAAATAGTTCCCAACCTTGCTTCACTGCAATAGGAAAACTGGAGAACTGCTGGTTTTAAGTGTTGAAGCTTTATAGAAAAAAGTATCATGATCAGAACAGAGATTTAGGTTGCATCATTCTGCTAGCATAGTTATGTATGTTCTTTCTTTAGATTGAATTCAGTCATCAGCAGGAAAAATAAAACCCTGTACCTAAGTAAAAACAGAGTAGATAGTTCTAGCAAAAGAAATTCTTAACGATAAGAGACTATGCATAGAGAGGACGTTACCAATAAATGAAAACATTGACATCAGGCAAGTAATTGCTGGGAAGAGTTCTTTGAACAATTATCAGCAGGATCTGTTTGGTTTCTTCATGTGCTGTATAGGCAAGGTTGAGTGAAGAGCTTTGATTTTTCTCAGCACCCCTTCCTCCCCTTAGCTGAATCTGACTGGCAGTTTGTGAAGGTGAATGGCAAATTGTGCTTATCTCAGGCTGTTTTTTAAATGATTTTCCTTTAAACCCAAATGTGGTTCCCGTGAGGTATTTCTTTATGCTTGCAGGATCTCACGTCTCTCAGTTTTGGAGGGATGCAAATTGACCATGTGCAGAATGAAGAATGACATTTCTACTTCTTAAGGAGGCTAGATAGCAAGGAATAAAGTTGGTTTTGTATTTTCTGAAGAATTGCATAGGCTCTGATTTGTTTATTTATGTCTATTCAACCGGTGTTAATTAACTTGTCTGATCTGCATTTGAAAAATTTAAACATCTCTTGAATCCAAACAGTGTATTAAAAACATAACAAACAGCAGCGGGAAGATAATTCCATCAAAAGCTTTTCTCTCTTGGTTTGTTATGATATTGTCAACAGTTTTTGATGGAATTATTTCCTTACATCTTGCTTCAGCCCATATATTAGTGTTTTCCATAGGCTGTTTGAAATGTAATTAAAAATAGATGCTGTTTATCTGCCTCATGCAAAAAAAAGAGCTGTACATTCCAGGGGAAAGAAATGTTCTTTTAAGTTGGAAATTTATTATTTTATTTAGGTAACACCTAATTCAATTTTGCAAGTTACTTCTTGTGATTGTAGCTATATTCTGTTATGAATTTAGAGGTAGTTATTGACTTCCCACTGTCCCTCTAATGTCATACTAAGCATTATATTCAGAAGTAAGTGCAAACCAAAGAGGGGTTCTGGTAAAGAATTGTTCAGGTCCTGAGATGTGAGAATTGAAGTACATAAGGTTATCACAGGAAACGTAAAGCTTCTATCAAATCAATTTTTGTATTATTATTTATTTTTCGTGCAGGCTCTAAAAGCCAAATTATTTCTTGAAGAACATATTTAAAATGTGGAAAAAGAAATAGGGAAACATACTGACCTTGCAAAAATAAATTTTGCTCTAATTGTGCTCTTGGGCTTTAGAAGGATATAATTTTCTAACTGCATCATCTTGTAACATTTTTTTCAAATATAAAAAAATAATCCTCCCAAAGTGATACTACACAAAAGCTAATCCATAAATGCATTGCTATTCTTCCTAATTTAAAACATTTTTCCTTAGAATATGCTAAATAAATGCATTCTGAAATATAAATGACATGATTTTCTATCAGTGACCCCAAAGTAATGCAGGATTAATGCTTCAGTGGTTGCCTTGTTTTGCTATGACAGGTAATGCATTAAACTTGCTGAGGAAAAGGCAGTGAAGTATGAGCCCAGCTGACTACATTTTCATTTAGCTATGAGGATAGAATAGCTATAATGAAATTTATAACCCTGGACAGTTTCTGGTTTGATTCAGGGCCTAGGATTTTGCTCTGGCAGTCTGTGGATTGAAACGAAGTATTGATTTTATGAACTTTGTGCCATCTTGAATTTGTGTGCAAGGGGTCAGTTTATTTGTTTTATGAATAAGGGGCAGGTGAGTGCCCAGTAAAAGGTGTAAAATGGATTAATTAATGACGAACTGACCTTTGAAAGAGAAAATTCTCCAGCTGATATATCGACATGCTATTGAGGAGTTGTTTTGTGTAAAACAGTCCAATTATTTTCTTATATTACCTTCTTAGTGAGCTAAGAGCTAATATATGTTCTCAAAAGTCAGTTAGGGGAGTAGATGCAGAGTCTTTATTTTAGGGCTGAATCTTTGTCTTTCTGAAATGTGCTGAAATACAGAGAAGATGATGGTTCATGGCAGCAGCCTGGACTTCATGCTGATATCCATTTTACTGATGCATGGTAGAGAAGAAAAATGCACGTCTTCGCAGTATGTTATGAAGGCTGATTGATGCACTGTGTTCCCTACTTTATGGATTTAAGTGTGTGGGACTAACTTAAGCATGGACTGGTGGTAAATGAGTTTTGTCTTACTTTTGCAGGGCTAAAATTGTGCTAGTAGCGTACAGAAAGATGCACTAAGTTTAACCTTTCTACTGTGGGCATCTGGTTTTAAGTCATATCAGTCATATCTTTTCGGTCTCTCCTTCTTAATCACTGTATGTACCTGCCTTTGCTCACTACTTAGAGGGTTAAATGTCAATCTATGATTTCCTAAGTCACAGAGAATGGCCTGTGTTGGAGATGACTGTAAAGCCCACCCAGTTCCAACCACTGCCATGGGCAAGGATGCTTCCCACCAGCTCAGGCTACCCAGGGCCCCATCCAACTTGGCCACGAGCACCTCCAGGGATGAGGCACCCACAGCTTCTCTGGGCAGCTGTGCAAGTGCCTCACTGCCCGCCGAGTAAAGAATTTTCTCCTAATATCTAAGTAAATCTCCAACTTGTCCAACTGTGCCAAAGGCTGGGTGCTCTGAAGCAACCACACTTTTCCAGCATTCTCACATTGATTGGAGTCTTGCTGCCTTCATTTGTCTGATGATCTGCTTGAGAAAAGCTTTTATATTTGCTTTCTTGAGCCACTTTGGCTGGAGGCACTCTCAAATATTAATGAAATACACCACTGTTGAAACAAATTCCAGGCTGTGACCCAGCTTATCAGCATGGTGAACTTCACTGAGCTGGCAAGTTTAAGGGCTTATTGGAAAATGCTGAAAATAGAAACAGGAAGAGTGGAAGGAATCATTGTGGTTGTGCTCTCCATTGTGTCTTCTCTGCAATGAGAGACTGCTTTGATTTTCTAAAACCAGTACCATGAAAGGAGAACAGTTTTATGTATCCATGGAGCTAACACGGATTGTGAGTTCCATGTTCCTCTTGTCATTTACCTTCAGTATTCATTGCTTGCCCAATAAAGTGCATTCTGTACTCTTGGCAGTCACTCAAAACATCTTGAAAATGTTGCATATTTCTGCAGGTCTTTTTTATGTAGTGTATGATAAAGTATTTTCTGTCTTGTTTCACTGCCTCTTTGCCCTGGAACTCTGCTGCTTGTCCACCTGCTGTGTAAAACAGTGTCTTATTCCATATAAAATATTCCTCCTTTGGTTGATATACTTCAGTGTGAACTTAAAATTGGATTTTTTTTGTCAAGCAGAGAAAACTGAACACTTGTGGAATGTAAACACAAAAGTGACCTGAGCACAGCTGAGTGCCATTTATCTTTCCGTTTGAGAGTATACTTGTGGGGATATGCTTACAATCTTAATTCAGCTCTACATACTGATGTTAAGCACTAGGTATTTTGACTTCAGACACCTTGCTATTTCCAGAATAACTAAGCAGCAGAAAGGTCAATAAGAGGATTATTACAGAGAGGTCTTTTTAGTACCTCACACTAATTAAATGAGACAAAGAGAGATAGTGGAAACTAACCAACCATGTAGATAGCAAGTAGTGGATTACTAGACTTCCTGGAGTATTTAGAATTTTACTTCAAGAATTTGAGCAATTTGTGGAGAACTGGGATTTCTGTAATATTCAGACACCTTCTGCAGTTAAATCCAGTTTGGAAGTGACTGTCTTTTCCAGTGGCAGTGTTATTGCTAGCTTCAAAATGCACAAGAATTTTTAGAGTTTAAAGCAGCCAAGATAGAAATAGAGGACAAGTTATAGAGCTTTAGCTGGTGCAAATAATCTGATAGGCACATCTGATGCATCAAAGAAAGCCCAAACGACAGATCCTCTGAGCAGAAAGCATTTTAAAAATATTACTGCAGAAATCCTAGGCAAACTCAACTAGCATGAGGTATGCTTCAGAGTAAGGATTCTAGCATGCTGGCCATAAATCTAACCAGGAACTGGGAGGGAAGCCACTATTCTGTGCCTGTCACATGGTTAGGCATGTTTTTTCTACCTCCCAAATTGAAGAGGCATTCCTTCTACAGTACAGATTCCTTTTCAACTCTCTGTATGTCTAAAATGTTGTAATAATTATCAGAATTAAGTATTGATAAAACTAGATTTTATCTGTTCTGTATGAAAACAACTTCGTGGGGTTGTAAAGGCTCTCAGAAGTAGGAAAAGGGTTGCTTGTTTCACCTGAGTGCATGTTTCTTGTACAGATGAATTTGCAGGCAATCGTGATTTGAACAACTCTCCCTGAAACCTAGAGCCCTTGTTTTATATAATGTGAAGTTGGGTTGTTCATTTTTAAAGTAGGTGTTTGAATTTTGTGTATCCCTTGTTACTTATCACATGTGGCCCCTTATTTTATATGCAGTTTGAGGTGCTGGTAATCTAATTTTTAAGCTGTCCCTGCAGCACATGGTAGTTTCAAAGAGTACACTTGCAAGCATTTCATCTTTATGTTAAGCTCTGAAGAAAATTAAAAACACTTTGTTCGCATCCAACTTGTTAAAAACTTTGGTTGAAGAAGTCACCTAATAACCTGCAGGTTGCAAGGAGTCTTCAATTATGCTTCATATAGTCCCTTCTGTTACAGAAGTCTTTCAACTTCACAAAAAATGACAAGAGACTGCATGCTTTAATGCAAAATTCAGATTCATCCCTAGAGCAGACATCTTATGAGTACTAAATTAATGAAGTGCTCCTAGAGAACAAATACCAGTATGTGGTTGGGTTATTAGCAACTGTTATATATATTCACAATGTGACCTGTCTTGCTGACTCTCCTTTGATGTTTTGAACCCCAGACCACAGCAGATTGAGGTGAGCTCAGCTGAGTTGCCACATGTCTGGGTGGAGACTTTGGGCCATTAGCTGAATGAAGAATTAAGAAGTCTGTGCCCAGCAAAGTGTGACTTTGAAGAGATTTTTAAATTAGCCAGTTTTGATAGGATTACTCCCATAAAAGGCAAAATGAACATTCTTAATATGAAGATTATGACTTGCTAAACATCAAGGTACTTCTGTTCCTCTTGGGATCTGAGGGTTTCCTAAAGAAAGGGCTGCCAGAACTTGTCAAAACAAGGTGTATTTTTTGTAGCCTCAGTCTCCCAGATAGCACAGCTGCGTTTGCTGAGTTTTCTTCTAATAAAACAAACCTGACACCCAACAATAAAAAAAAGATTTTGCTGAAGTTATGGAAAGCTAAGATGTGCTTCTGTGACATGAGGCATTAATGAACATGAGGGGCTAACCTGACTTGTCACAAACCGTGTAGGATGCAAAAGAGAAAAGTAAATGAAAGACTAAATAAAAATGAAAGATAAATGTTTTCCAGTACATTAAAATCTATATTAAGTCCCTTAGGTAGGTTGATAATGAATAATGTCAATATTCTTTTGATGGGGGGTGGGAGGAACAAAGCAAAAGTTATAGTGAAAATTTTCTTCAGAATAGCAAGAATGGGTTTGCAGTCTGAAGGTGATGCACATAAAATTTTACTGGATTTCTTTGTCATATATTTTTTCTAGTTTAAAGGCAAAATGAATATGAATCATCAGGAAATGTTCCAAATTTTAAATGAGGTATCTTCATTATCCAGAAATTATATTAACTCATTTGATGGCAACTATACTATCTAGACATGAGGAAAGGGGGCTCAAAAGGCAGAAGCACTGTGTGCTAAAACAGAAGAGATTCAACTCTCTGATCAAGTTAAAACAACTCTGGTCAATGCAGTAAAAGAAACACAGGACAGTGATCTTCATTACTTCAGTATATGGTCTTTTTTGTCAGAATTATCGTTTTTTTACTATATATTTTCAGAAAGATCATACAAAAAAAAAAAAAAAAAA